>JACGDI010005826.1:235186-276858 GCA_014898725.1 Jacaranda copaia
AAATGGAATTAGATTCACGGAGGTCACAAACTCGGTGGGAATGATTGACCCGCTGGAAGAAAATCAATCCGAAGTTTTCATGGAAGAGTTCTACTGACTATATAGCCAGAGAAAGCATGACTAGTGTATAGGCGTGTAGAGAAGAGTTATATACGTATGCAGTAGCGTATGTATAATTTTTGTACTACGAGAAAGAGGTGGTATTTTTGTAGCAATTTCTTGGGTTGTCCGTATGATCCTTTTGGTCTCATCCTTATTAGTTGAGTGTAAATAGATATTAAATGAATTAAATAAATATTTAGATGTTGATATGAATTTAATAGATATTTAAAAATAATATTTGAATTCATATTTGTTAAATATTGATTAAATTTAAATATATTTGTATTTAATTGTAATTATTCAGATGCATTCATATTTGACTACAAATTATTCGTATTTGAATAATTTTTTTTGATATTTATATTCAATAATAATTATTAAATATCTATTTACGAATATCCAAATACATATTTTAATTAATAGAAAGACTATACAGTTTCATTAAAAAAAAAAGCAACTAAACAAATAACAAATTTTTTAATTAATAATTTATTTTATAATTAATTATTAGTACTAATTAATATTAATAATGATATTTAAATATTTTAATTATAAAGTCAACTAACAATAATTATGTTGATTAACTTTATTATTCAATCTTTTCTCTATATTAAAATAATTTTTTAAATTTATTCTTTTTTTTCTAATTCTTCAATTATATTATATATATATACGAATCATGAGATTTTTATTGAAAATATAAAGAATATATTATTTAATAAATATATATATTCGAAGTGGATATTAAACAAATTAAATATGCATTTATCATATTCGTATCCGTTTATAATCGGATATCTACAAATAAAATATGAAAAATATCCATTTTAAAAGAATACGAATAAATTTTATATAAATTAATACGAATACTAATGGTAAACGAATTTTTAAATATTAATTTACAACTGTATTTATTAACTTCAAAACCATTGTCAGCCCTACTTAGTTGGAGGCAATTATCGTGGTAGGATGGGCCTAATTAAGGGTGGCAAATGGATGAATTGGATTGAATATGATTTGATAGGACTGTCAATGGAACATATTTTAATCCAAATTCTATTTGATAATTTATGATCTTTAATCGATAAAAGATTCGATAGATATAATTTGATTAAAAAAATCCATAATTTAAAATAAATTGAGTAAATATGGATTTAACTCGATCAAATCCATTAATAACCCGAATTCGAATCCAAATTCGAATTATATTGTATGATATGTATATATATAATATAATATATATACATAGAGTTTCAGAGCAACGCCAAAATGAATTTTGGGACGAAAAAAGTAGTGAACTCTTATACAATATATCAAATTAGTTGATTTTCATATAAAATATTATTTTTAAAAGTTATCTACATCATAATTGCATCACTTATTTTTCTATTTTTATAACAAAAATGATGCAAGAAAAATAATGAGCATGAGCTAAATGTTGTGATATCAAAGAATGCAATGCAAATTTCGATTTAATCAAAATAAGTTTCTTCTCTTATAAAACTTTAAGTTTATAATTATTTGATTGAAAAATCAAGTATATATGTATTTATAATGTCAAATGAATACTATTATCAGTAGCAAAGCCTAAAATATAATGATATGATAAATGAATATGATTAAGTTATATTCTATTATTATTTTATATGATAAATATATTTAAAAATTTATTCGTTAATATGCTTTGTGTATGTTTTTTTAAAGATGAATGTTTTGGATTTAGATTTGAAAAATAAAAAATATATTATTTTTGAGAATATTCGAATTCGGATATTTTTTTGAATTTTTGAATTTTATATGAATTTGAATATGATTATAAAAGCTTTATAGGATCTTGGGTCGGATTCGAATTCGGATCTAGCATGATCTGATTCAAATCCGACACATTATGATTTGGGTTCAATTTAATTTGGCTAAATATGAGTGGGCTTAATATAAGTTCTAAATAAATAGGTTGAAAATGAGTTGGGCTAGTTCAAGATAAATTGGGTTGGGTTGAATACGAATTCAATAAAAAAAAAATTGATTCATTTTACTTATTCAAAAAAAATTTAATTCAAAGTATAATAGTAATAATGATTTGTTTAATTAATAATACAATTAATAATATTAAGTTGATACAAACTATTTTGGATGGAACTTAATTTATAAAGTTCAAACAGTTTAATACAAATTTATATTACACATGTTGTAATTCGAGGATGTAATCTGAGTATTGTTCTATCCAAACATTACATTACAAATGTTATAATTAGGGTATTGTTCTATCCAAAAAGAATAATAGTATAATTAGTAATATTAATTCAATTAATTTTAGAATTTATTTTCAATTAGTTGATACAATATTTATTCTTGTGAATTTCATATATTACTTATATACTGAACTTTATATTTGAAAAAATTTAAGATAACTAACCAAAGAACAATATCATTTCAATTTAAAAATGATTGATAATCCACAAATATGAAACTTTGGCAAAAATAAAGAAGTGAAAATAATATGAATTTGTGATTAGTAATTTAAAATTATTTTTTCTTTTAATTTGTTAAATTTTTTTTTATTAGATCCATTTTTAACCTACCTCAACCCTTTTTTAGCCCAAGATCAAATAAAATCCACTTCGACCCAACCCATCTCTATCTATTTTCAAAACTTTAAAACCCAATTCAATCTAAAATTGTATGGGCTAGGTTGAATGCATGGTTTGCAGCCCATTTTGCACCCCTAAGTGTGACAAGGCACAACAATGCATGTCGATATGGTGCAACACACTTGCAGAAAATGTAGTGTTGGCTTGGTGTAACACATTTATGAGTAGGGGTGCAAATGAATCGAGCTAACTCGGGAGCCTTACGTGCGGAGCTTGAGCTATTTCGAGCTTGATTCAAGTTGAATCAAGCTCGAGTTCTATTTCGAGTCGTGTATATTTAAGCATGAGGCTTACGAGTTGGCTCACGAGCCAAGTATATAATTAAATATTATTTATTATTTTATTAATAAATATATATTATATTAATATTTTTTATTTCAAGCTCATGCTCAAACTCGAACTTGAGCTTGCGATTGATTACAACTTACTTGATAATTTGAGCTTTATCGAGTTAAGTTGAGCCAAGCTGAGCTCAAAACTTTTTTCCAAGCTCAACTTGGCTCAATTCGATTGAACCTCTATTTATAGGTGTTTAGTGTCCTTGTTAGTAACTTGTCGGCACCATGTGCAGAGCGCCTTATGAACATTATTTGTGGGCTAAACTGGTGCTTGCAAATACTTGAGCATGATGAGTGGACCATCATTCGAGAATGAGGACTTGTGGTTGAAACAATGCACAAGGCAACGACCCTTAGTGCTTGCATGAATAAGACTTGGCCAAAGTTTAAAAATGAAGGGGTAGTGAGTGCAAGTATCACTAACGTGCGAGAGCTTTGAGATTAGGTGAGCTAGGGAATGGGTAGCAAAAGTGTGAGCAATGGCATGCATAAGCAGCACAAGACTATCATCCCCTAATATGTTGAATGTAATCGGTGTGGTAGGATGGTGCACAATAATATGTGCTAACATGGTGTAGCACACTTGAGAGAAGCATAATGCTAGCTTGGTGCAACATACTTATGGGCGTGTGATGTCCTTGTTGGCATCTTGTAGGCATTATGGTGTGAAGCATTTTGCAATCATCGTTGTGGGTTAAGACTTATGCTTCTAGATGCTTGAATATAACGAGTGGAGCATCGTGCAGACTTGAAGGCTTGTGGCTGAAATAGTACACAAAGCAATAGGCCTTGGTGTACACATGGGAGAGACTTGCTCGAAGTTAGGAAGTGACAGCAAACGCTAGTAAGTGCAAATAACTAGTGTGTGTGGGAGCCTTGAGATAGGGTGCACTAGGAAGTGGATAGAACAGGCGTGGGTGATAATGTGCACAAGTAGCACGAGACGGGAATAATAGGGTGTGCAACGCTAGCAAACAACTTGGCATTCCCAGTTGGCACGAGCATATGCTGAAATAGTGTGCATGAGATACTGAGTCAAGCAATTAGCCGAGTTTTGAGATTCTAGGCCTTATCGGCAGGTTGATGTAAATGGTTGCCCTTAACCTAACCAAAGCAGTTGAGATAAGGCTCGAGATTTCAAAGGGTGATAGCTTTAAATGGACAAGACCTAGAAATTGGTGGGAGGGGTTGTAGAAATATGGGAATGTGATTGCACCACTCAGCGAAGTGGTTACTAAAGCAGTTAGTTCATGGATTTGATCATGGAGCGAGCTGGTAGACTGTTGCAAGAAGCACTAAGTCAAATGTTTCAAAACGGTGAATAGAAAGGTGCCATGTGTGGCAAATGAGTTACCCAGTAGAGAGGGCATGTCCTTTACATGGTATTATAGCATAGGCTATAATTAGGCTAAGACCTTACAACTTATGACATAAGAGATAATTGGTTGAGGGATTGTGTATAATGACTCAAAGTCGTTTCTTAGTGTAATTGATTGTTTGTGAAGCAATATAATTACTAGGTTGGGTAAGGTCCATAAGTTCATCTGTTTGCTTGTGTCTACTTATGCTTTATTGAAATTATTCCTTTGAGTGTGTGCATAAGTAATTTGAGATTGCCTAGGAGCCAATAGTCTCTCAAACTTTGGCTATCAAAGCAACAAAATAAGTGCTTAAGCAGGAAGGTTGACTAATTTCACCAAGGAGGGATGTTAGGCTGCACATGTGCAAAATAGATTTTCGATGGTTGTCGCAACATTGCCTTAACCTCGGTGACAACTACCATGCCTTAACAAAAACAAAATTTTGATTAGAATATTTATCAAAAAAGAAAAAGTGATTTTTTCTGAAAATATTGTTAGAAAACTATTATTATTTTCTATTACTACATCAATCAAATTTATATATTTATATTCTCCAATTATTACTTTAACATAAATATATTTTTAGAATTATTATATTATAATGATAAGTTATATTATAATTTTTAGGTTCTCATTTAGTTATTTGTGAATAATTTGTATTATTGGCTAACAATTTCAACATGGTTTCTTTAAAATTATACCTATTTGAGAACTATTCATATATGATTTCTGCTTTGAGCAGTCTTTTGAAACTAAATTTTAATTACCACATTTGGTATTGATTCTTAATGCATCTCTTCGCAAAAGTTAGTCTATACAATTTTATAATTGACAAAATATTTGATTAGATTTTAAATTCTTTTTTGACATTTACTAAAGTCAAGTAAACTCTCAAAATTAATCATTATTAGTTTCTTAATTGTACATGTTCCAACTAATTATACTATTTTGTTATGATTTTCATTAGTATTTTGACTAAATTCACATCTTGTTAGGATTGAGAAATTTGCTTTAACAAATTTTGCGTATGAGTGATAGACAGTCACAAATGGATGAACGACTATATAGGATTTTCTTTTCTTTTCTTTCCTTTTCTTTTTTCTTTTTCTTGAAAATGATAGAAGCATAGGTTACCACTATCTTAATTTTATAGAAATATGAGTATGCATAGAGTTTAAAAGAGCTTAAGCAGGGCTTATCAAGGAGTTTACAAGGTTTTTAGTAGGTTTTAATATATAGGAGCCTATGCTTTTTTGTTTTGATGATGTTTAGTATATAACCCTTAAGACCTTTAGTTGCAAAAGTTTGTGATTTCTGCTTTTTACATGCTTAGTTTACAAGGTAGTATGCTACTTGGCTTCCTTCTCTTTATATATGGGAGATGTAAATTTGAAACTCTACCATGAGATGCTTTATCATGGCCACTATATGCTTCGTGTACCATGGCTCTTGATAGTCCATTGATGTTAGCTGGATTTAGGTAAGTGGCGTTGACTCTAATCCAAACCTTGCTAATCCTCTCTTTCTTATACAGTTCTAACCACATCCATAGTGCATGTAGTTCTATGATGATGTTGTTCATATGCCTTGGGAATGCTTGGAATGCTTTCACAACATTTCCTCTAACATCTTGAACCACTCTTCCCATGCCAACTCTCTTAGGCTCCTTTTGATGCTCCACCCGTATTAAGCTTAAGCCAACCATCACTTGGTTTTCTCTATCTATTTTATGATTTGTTAGCCTATAAAGGATAAGCGAACGCCTAGGGTTTGAGCAAAAATCTTGTCTCCTTTCTAGTGGCTATTAAGCATAATCTTTGCCTTATGCAAGTTGTTGAGTTGATGCTTGATGTGCCAAATGATCCTCTTGAAATAGATTGGCTTGGATGGTATTTGGCTTTATTTCAAGCACACCATAGAAGCCACATAATTAGTAAAGGAATTATATTTCAAATGTTTATCACTGAAGAAGGCATAGAATTATTCCATACTTGGATATGATCTCTTATATTTTGACTTATACACATACATATATTGAATAGCTTACCAAAGTATATCCAAACTTGTATTTGCCCACTTGCTTTACATGAAAACGCAGTTTGTTGTTTTTGTTGTGTTGCAACATTAACATATGGATGCTAGAGCAATACCTCTCCATTGCATCATTATATCTAGAGGCAGAATATTTTGAATGGGTCTCCAATTGAAAATGGACATTGATGGGTTGAGAAGCCCAGACCAAAGCTTCCTAATTTCCACTTGTGGTTTATTTCTCTCTCTAATGATCTCTTATGCAGACTTTGGGTAAAAGTCTCCTGTTGTAGCGTGTTTCCACCAATATTTCTCTAATTATTGCAAGTCAAATGGTAACAATGTTATTTCCTTTGTGATATAGTTTGGGATTGTTAACATTGAAATTTTATTGGATAAAATTTCCATGTAATAGCCTAAATAAATTGGCTATTGAATTATGTCATAAATTAAAGTCCATAAGAAATTTGGGCTTTACATAACGGGCCAATCCAAAATGAATTTTAAAATTCTTATTTATTTTGAATTAGCTAAGTAGGTCCAACATATTTAAATATGGCCCATTAGCAAATTAAGTCCATCTCAAGTGGTATTCAAACACAAGGGAAAACTCAAACTTCAAGTTATCAAACCTTAATTTGTGCTTACAAAAAAGGGTGCTAGGAGATATACCACACATCAAGAAATTCACATCAAGAGAAATTCAAGCATCAAAGCTCTCAAATCCGAGCTCTTATCCCAAATAAGTGCTGCAATTACAAAGGTTCAACATCTTTTTCAAAAGCATCCAAATTATGAAGATCTTGATATTAAAATAAATACTTGATTTCAAGGTGGTTCGTGATTTCATCCACAAGTCTAGGAGAAAATTACGCATCCGATTTAAGGATAAGCATCAAGCTCTTACATCGCATTCTAAAGAGAAGAATAATAGTATTTAGTCTTCAATTACAGAAATATTTTTTGAGATTGTAACCACTTTTTATCTAATAAATATTGAATTTGTCCATATTCTTCTTGTCTTGTAATTCTTTTTGCAGACTCAAAATTTGTGTGAACAAATTTCTGGCAAGCCCAGTGGGACAATCTCTGCCTCTCATTTCTTTTTCCTACATCAAAGTTCCAGTTGTCATTTCCAAACTCTCCATGGCACTCACGAAGAATCAAGTCACTATTATGAATTAGATAGATGTTATGGATATTATTATTGCAACTAGTCAATTCTCCATTGGGGGTAAGATCATTGCTACTATTCTATCATATGGCTAGAACTCAACAAGTCATATGGAGATCAAGTCCAAATCATCTATTTGTGTTGCATTGCCTGCAATGGTAACTAAACTAAGTACGGTGAATGAACAACTTGCTTAGATAGCTCAAGCTATAGCTAATCTTCAGAAAATTATGGAAGACATAGACCTCCAGATTGCCCAATTAATGAAGAAGTTGGAGCACTTAAATGTTGGAAAGTTTAGCCAAAATTGTTCATCTTCCTCAAATCATGTTGAAAATGAGAAGCAAATAGATAAGGTACCACCCAAGCATGACTCAGTGTAGAAATCTAATCACTTTACAACATCCATTACTGTGTTGTTCACACAACAATTGCAAAAGATGCTAACTAACACTATTAGGGCCCAGTACGGTGGACCTATGCAAAATTTGCTCGTGTACTCAAAACCACACACTAAGTAAATTGATACATTAAAGATGCCAATGGATTACCAGCTACCAAAGCTTCAATAGTTTGATGGAAAAGGTAATCCAAAGAAACATATTGCCCATTTCATGGAAATGTGCAATAATGTAGGAATTGATGGTGACCTCCTCGTGAAGCAGCTCATGAGATCACTCAAGAAAAATGCATTTAATTAGTATGCTGATTTAGAGCCTGAGTCTATTGACACTTGGGCAAAAATGGAAAGAGGATTTTTTAATCATTTCTACAACACCCATCGCATTGTGAGTATGATCGAGCTTACCAATGCATAGTAGTGAAAGGATAAGCCAATCATTGACTATATCAATCGTTAGCATGCTCTAAGTTTGAATTACAAGGACAAATTATCAGAAGTTTCAGCAATAGAGAAATGCATTCAAAGGATGCATTAGAGACTTCTTTATATCCTCAGAGGAATCAAGCCAAAGGAATTGGCCACTTGTGCTCAAGATATGGAGTTGAGCATTGCATATCATAAACCTACTTTTCCAGTTGATGATCAAAAGAAAAATAGAAAAGACTCAAAAAGGAATGAGAAGTCTACAAAAAATACTATGAAAGAGTTCATGGCAATTAAAACAGCTTCTGTTAAGATTTCTGCAAGCATAACAAATGAGAAAAGCCTAATCAACTTGTGCCAATTGAAAGGTGTCGACCTACATTGAAAGGGTTATAGGAAAAGAAGTACCCATTCCCTAAATTTGAAGTCCTGCAAATTTTTAATGACTTATTAGCAAGAAGATGATCAACTTGCTTGAGTTGAAGCATCCTGATAAAGGTGGGAAGGTGAATGACCCAAAATACTATAAATTTCATTGAGTTATTAGCCATTCTATAGAAAAATATTTTTTGATTAAAGAGAAAATCATGATGTTGGCAAAAGATGGAAAAATCATTCTTGATACTGAAGATACGGTTAATGCAAATGTTGCTAGTATTGCAACTGTTACAAATGCCGCTTGCAACTCGAAGAATGTTTTTCCCCACTCATTGGGGTATCAAGAATGTTTCAATTTGGAAGTATAGATTCAATCCTGTTTGAAGCTTTGTCTGCTGATAAAAAGAAAAAGTCAAATACAAGTTTTGTTTCTAAAATTGAAGATGATGGTGAGTAGATTCTTGTAACATACCAATATAGGCAAAGGCAACAGGTTCACTAGCTTCATCTATCACTCTTAAAGAGACAACATCTCATTAAGTGCCCTTAACCAAAGTTAACGAGAGATATGAAATCGTTTCGTATTAAGCCAAGAAAATTGAGAAGAAGTTATTGGAATCTTGTTACTCTAGGAGACTTTTTTCCTATGAGATGTTTTGAGCAGAAAGTCAAAATGGCTTTTTCTGCATCTGGCAAGGTGGAAAGCCAGAATTTTGCTTCTTGTTGTGTGATTGTTATGTTTACAGATGAAGATTTGTTGTTGGAATCAAAGCCCCATAACCTGTCGCTCTTTGTTTTTAGATTTATGCAAGATTAGAAAATTAACTGCATGTATGCTTGTTGATGGGGGATCAACAGTTAACATTATGCTAAAATCTACTATGAAATAATTAGGGATCACAGCTGAGGACTTATCTCACAGTTTCTTGACCATTCAAAGTTTCAACCAAAAGGGATAGCGAGCTATTAGAATGATCTGCCTAGGTCTTAATATTGGAAAATTAAAAGCAGATACTTTATTTCATGTCACTGATGCAAAGATTCCTTACAACTTGCTGTTAGGAAAATAATGGCTTCATGAAAATGGAGTGATTCCATCTATCATTCACCAATACTTCAAATATTTGAGAAATATTGAGATAATGAAGGTTGATGCTAGTACGGAACCATTTACTGAGGCAAAATTATACTTTGCGGATGCTAAATTGTATCTAGACCCAAGCTTACTGTAGGAAACATTGCCGTTAAAAGATCCAGGCTACCATCCTATCGAGAGAAAGCATGTTGAACCTATGACTCTACAGTCTGGTGATCAAAAGTGCAAGAGGTCGATTGCTGTCAAAACTTTGGCAAGTAAAGTCATCAAATCTGAAAGGATACCCAATTTTTTAGTATTTTGGTATACCCTTCGATCACATAGGAAAGAAAGACAAAATTCATCTGAAATGTATATTCCATCACTGCACAATAAAAGTGAACAAATAAAGGGGATAGGATCTGATGACTACGAAGTTATGAGAAAAAAGTTAATCATGCCCATTGTCAATATGAACTCAAAGACCTCAACTGAATTTTATTCTAGCGAGACTCAACATGAAAAGTTTTATGGGATGTTTAATGCAAAAGCCTACAACCTCTTGGCTAAGTTTGGAGACATCTCCATTCCATCTGAGCTAGGGGAATTGAAACTTGAATTAACATGAGAAAAAGCCTATGGCCTCAGCAAGGCACAACAAAAATTATGAAGCTAAAGGTTTCGTGTTGATGAGCTAAGGACCAGCTTGGAATTTTCACTAAATGAGCTAATCAAAATACATATGATGAGGAAAGATAGATGCATCAGCATCTAACATATTGCTACTAAGAAAGATGGAAATAATGAAAATCAAAAGTCAAGTGATCATCTCATCTCTATATTCGATCGACTAAGCACTCAAACTACTCGTCTTTCTATCTTTGAAAGACTTGGTCAAGATCCACCATTTTGTAAAAGGTCTACTACAAGTCATCATCCACAAGGTTCGATTTTCAATCAACTTAGAAGTAATGTTGTAGAAAAATAAAGAAAGAGAAATAGTTGTGATGAGACCGACATGATAGAGTTGAGAACTAAAGGTCAGACTATTTGTTTATCTCAATTGAGTGAAGCTAAATCCTTAATCCTAATCATCAATATGGACAAACTGGTGAATGTGATGAAATATATCACAAGACATTTATTTGATGAAGATGATAGACATAAGGATGAAGTGGAGGTCACCATAAGCTCTAATTACACAAGTGTTATTGAGAAGCCAAGCCCTCAGTATCTTGGAGAATCCAACTGATTAGTTATGGCTGGCTTTATGTAAAATACAAATTATCATAGGTTGAGAACAACGATTATCCCTATGAAAACAAATAGAGTTATACAAAAAGGGTTGCATTTTAAAGGGTAAAGGCTGTAAACACTATACAGTCTAATGATGAAGAAGACAATAAGCCACACTCATGTCATCATGTTGCTGTTAATGAAGACTCTAACTTAATATCTGTGGAGATGATATTCAAGAAGCCCCTCTACAACTCAAAGATGGCAGATAAGCAACTGTAGATGAACTTAAAGAATTAAATCTCAACATCATAGAAAACCCACATCTTATATTTTTAAGTTCTCTATTGAGTCCTGAAGAGGAAGAAAAGTACTTCAAAACCTTGAGTGAGTATAGAGATATTTTTCACTTCAACATATAAAGAGACGCCAGATTGGATCCCAAAGTTGCAATTCATCACTTTAGCATAAAGCATGGAGTGTGCCTAATGAAGTGATCACAGCGAATTCTCTGCCCAAAGCTTGTCCCTCAAATTGAAGCTGAAGCAAACAAGCTTATTGATGCTAGGTTTATCAGAGAAGTTAAGTACCCAACGTGGACATCTTACATCATACCTGTTAAGAAGAAAAATGGCCAAATACATATTTATGTTGACTTTTAAGAGGCATGCCCAAAAGATGATTTTCTATTACCTATCATCGAGCTCATGGTTGATGCACCTATTGGTCATGAAGCTTTATCCTTTATGGATGGGTATTTTGGCTATAACCAAATTAGGATGTCACCACAAGATGAAGAGCGTACAACTTTTTGCACTCCAAAGAGAAACTATTATTATAATGTGATGCTTTTCGAGTTAAAGAATATTGGTGCCATTTACCAACGTGCTATGGAGAACATATTTGATAACATGTTGCACAAAAGAGTTGAATGCTATGTGGATGATCTAGTTGTTAAAAGTAGAAAAAGAAGTGATCACTTGGCAGATCTTCAAGTGGTATTTGATTGATTAAGAAACTATAACTTGAAGATGAATCCCTTAAAATGTGCATTTGGTGTAACATCAGGCTAGTTTCTTAGCTTTATAGTCATCATTAAGGCATTGAGGTCGATCCTACAAAGATAGATGCTATCTAGAAGATGTCTGTACCAAGGAACTTAAAGAAACTTCAAAGCTTGTGAGGTAGTCTTGCATTCATAAGAAGGTTCATATCAAACCTTGCTGGAAGATGCCAACCATTCAATCATCTTACGAAGAAATATGCCCCTTTTAGATGGGATGAAGGATGCCAGAATGCTTTTAAAAGTATAAAGAATCACCTCTTAAAACTACTAGTGTTAGGAGCTTCGGTACTTAGAAGGCTACTTATATTGTATATTGCAGCATAAGAAAAGTCAATTGGCACTCTTATAGCTCAAGAAAATGAAGAAGGTAAAGAAAGACACCACATTACCTAAATAGATCTCTAACTAGAAATGAACTAAAATATTCACCTATCAAGAGATTTGCTTGGAATTATTCTATGTTATTAAGAAGTTGAAGTACTATTTTGAAGCATACTCTCTACGACTCATCTCTCGTGCCAAACTAGTCAAGTTTGTTACGTTAAGACCTATTTTGTCTGGGAGATTGATAGAGTGGTCTGTCATATTCAAACAATATGAGATTACCTATGTGCCATAAAAAGATATTAAAGGACAAACTCTTATTGATTTCTTGGCTAACCATCATATCCCTACAAAATGAAAGTTACCTATGTAATCATATATCCATCAAAATAAAAAGACATGTTCTTTATGTTGAAGTTCTCCTGACATGGATAATGTTCTTCGATGGAGCAGCTAGATTTGATGGATCGAGGGTGGGGATTGTCTTCATTTTCCCAAAAAAACAAGTATTGACATATTCCATTGTGTTAGATGAGTTGTGCTCCAACAACATTATTGAGTACCAAGCTTTGATCATTTGACTTTAAATGACCTTAGAAATGGAGATTATGGAAATTGAGATCTATGGTAACTCAAAATTAATTATCAATTAGCTTTTGAAAAAATATGAAGTTAAGAAAGAGGATCTCATGCCTTTCTTTCAACAAGTTTCAAACTTATTGAAGAAATTTGAAAGTGTTAGCTTAAACCATGTATCGAGAAAGAAGAATATGATGGTTGATGCATTGGCTAACCTACAACTACTCTTGCTTTGTCTGAAGGAAAAATAACAAACGTCCACATATGCAATCAGTAGATTGTGCCTCAATTTGCTTAACCCAATCATGAGATTCAAATGTTATATTAATGTCGATTAGTGATGCTCAAGATTAGAGGAGTTCATTGATTGATTATTTAAAGTATGAAAAGTTGCAAAATGATCCTCAGCATAAGATGAAAATAGAAAGGAGATTATCTTGTTTTATTATATATATAAAGATACTTAGTATCATCAATCTTTTGAAGGTAATTACCAACGTTGCTTGAGTGGAGAAGAAGCGATGGAAGCTATAACTGAAGCACATTTTGAGGTCTCTGGCGCTTACCAATTTGGTCCTAAGCTCCAATTTTGGATCAAAATGATGGGTTAGTATCGGTCAATAATGGTCAAAAATTGCTTGGAATATGAGAAGAGGTGTGAAACTTTCCAACTACATGCAAATTTCATACACTAGCCTCGTGAGCCCCTACATCCTACTGTTGCTTCATGGTCGTTTGACGCTTAGGGTCTCGATGTTGTAGGACCTATTACTCTGAAGTTGTCTGCTAGTCATGCTTATATATTAGCAGCTACTGATTACTTCCCCAACTAGATGGAAATAATTTCTATTACAGAGGTAAATAAGGAAACAGTGGTTCAGTTCGTCCATTCAAACCTTATTTTTTAATATGGGGTACCTTACTATATTATCACTAACAATAGGAAATAAGTTGATGGATAAGTTATGTGCACGGTTTGGATTCAAGTAGCAAAACTCTTGATGTATAATGCAGCAACAAATGGTTTGGCTAAAGCATTCAATAAGACCCTATGCAATCTCTTGAAAAAAGTAGTGTTAAAGTCAAAAAAGGACTGGCACAAAAAAGTTGGAGAAGTACTGTGGGCATATAAAAGACAAATCAAACCATTATTCAAGCCACTCCATATTCTTTAGTGTACGAAGTTGAACCCGTTCTCCCCGTTGAAAGTCAGATACCTTTACTTTGTATCACAATTCAAGAAGGACTCACCACCAAAGATAATGCTCGTCTTAGACTAAATTGGAAGCATTTGATGAAAAAAGGCTTAAAGCTCAATAGCAACTTAAGTGCTACCAAGCTCGCATGACAAGAGCATTCAACAAGAAAGTTAGCTCTTGATTATTTCAAGTTGGGGATCTGGTCCTGGCAGTGGGAAGGCTGATTACCATCACCCAGTGGATGGGAAACAAGTTTATATCAAAGTATGATGGCCTTTATGTGATGAAAGAAGCTTATGCAAATGATGCCTATAAGTTGGTAGATAAAGATGGATTGCACGCATTGGCCTTATAAATGGAAAGTTTTTGAAGCACTATTATCCATGAAGATGTAGGTATGCTCCTTAACGCACAAACCTAAACTGTATGTCACTCCTAATTTGCATAAGTATAAATTATGTATGGTGCCCACTAATGGTAGTACATATGGATAAACAGCTAACTTACACTACTAAAAGTATTTCATGTGGATAAAATGTAGAAAAACTTCACCTTATCTAGGGTAGCTAAGCTATGAATACTCTAAACCCACATGAGTATAAACTGTGTACGGTGGCTACTAATAGTAGTGCATGTGAATAAATTGCTAACCTACTCTACTAAAAGTATTTCATGTGGCTAAAATGTAGAAATACTTCACCTCGTCTATGGTGGCTAAGCTATGGATACTCATGGCCTATACGAGTATGAAGTGTGTACGAGCCCCCCTCAAAACAAAAATTCTTTGAACTGTGTGATGACTTGATCCCCTTGATGGGGTATGTATGCAGCTTAGAATTTATTTTCTAAGTTTAGTAGTATCTTTAAACAAGTTTGGTTTTAAAGATAGCCAATTTGTTTGTAAGTATAACCTAGTTCATCTAATCATTTGGTTATTGAAAGCATGTGTTTGATCTTTGATTTATTGGTGTTAATGAGAAAAGTGCAAAAAATAGAGCATGAAAAAAAAAAGAGGAAGTAAAACATTGATGTAAAGAAAAAAACCTTTATTGCATATGAAAATAAATGTTTTTTTACATCAATTAAAAATGAAAAAGAAAGAGTGTTAAGAACTTAAATGCTCAAGTAAACAAGTCAAAAATGGCTAAATCATGACAAGATTCTTCAAGTAATGCTTCTTGAAAGAATGTGTAAGCCAAGGAATCAATTATAAAACACTTAAAAAAAAACTGAAATCAAACTTGATCACACCTCCCCAAGGATCTAATTCATGCCATTAAAGAGGATTAAAGTTAGAAAATTACCTAGAAAGCAAATTCCAACCAAAGAGATGAAGACTTGCTTAAACTCCTTCAATGCAATCTCCCCTGGCACAGCAGGTTCATGACAACTTTTTCCCAACCAAATGAGGTCAGAATCAGCTAACATTTGGATTGGAGATCACCAACACATTGATGAAAACTTCAGTAGAAAAATCAGCCAAATCAGAGAACCAAAAACTACTCCAAAAATGCCTCCAAGTTACTGCCTAAATAGAGGATCTCCAAAAGACTATAATCCAATTATTTTGCCTCTAATGATAAGATCCACACACCAATGGACGATCCAATTTTCTCCAATATCAGCTGGAAGGCCGATTTTGGAGATAGGAGATGAAAAAAAATGTGAAGCTGCAACACATGCAACATTGGAGGGAAAGAGAGAATCTAACAATTAGATCTAAAGTTGCTTACATTCACATGTGATAGCCGGTCACACCCCCTATATCTATATATAGAGGAAGGGAAAGTGTGATGCGTAGGTGGCATCACACCATCCCCAAGGTTGAAGCCAACTTGCTTGCCAATTTGCAAACAAGTTGCATGAGAATTTGAGATGCATTTGAATTTTATTTGGAATCTTCAATTCATCTAATGAAATATCATCCAAATTAAATTCTAATCCATTCCAAATGAACTCTTCATTTGAATTTTTTCTCCAAAATAATATTTTTATTTTAATTAAATTAAATACTTTAATTTAATTAATTAACATTTGACTTAACTCTTAAGTCAATTAGCTTTATTCTTTAAGTTAGTTATTATTAACTTAACTCCTTAAGTTAACTTGACCAATTGATAGTCATGTGGCACCAATTAAATTAACTTCTTAAATTAATTGGGTCGATTTAACAATTAAATTGATTAAGTGTTAACCATCTACCTCAAAAATTAATCAAGAAAGAATGTTTCTAACTTTTTAAAAATTCCTCTTCATCAAGTAAGATTTTCAATTGGCTTTTGTATATGACCCATTAGGTTCTTCTATTTATTAGAAATGGGCTCACAACTCTTGTGATTTATTAAATATCAAATATTCACATTAGTCTAAACTCTTTTAAACTAATGTCTTAATCCAATTAATCTCATTAATTGAAAAGTACCTAATCTTTATAGTTGATGTCCAACCTCAAGCCCATGAAGCCTAACTAATTAGCCAAAATGAATGCTATTGGAGAACCATTCTAGCTCTATACTTATCATGTAAATATGGTCTTTCTGTTTCCTATCTCTCGAAAGAGTCCTAGGGCAAGATATTTGCCAGCTCCCTAATAACCTTGATACTATGCTTCTATTTCCTATGTTTGATTCCAGTTTATGACCTTATCTTTGGAAAACTCATTTTCTAAATTGTCATATTGCCTTGCGCAATGACTCCTTGGAATTGATCATTATAGAATACATGGGAAATGCACTTGCCCTTCACAATGATGATGAGTTGGATCCTATCTTGGATCTCACAAATCTCTATATCTAAGTAGCTCATACATAAGCTCAACTTGAAAAACTCGCTAAGTGGTTAAGAAAGAGTCAAAGTATAAGGACTAATTATATGCACTAGCGTAAGCTGAAGAACTTACCACTACCAACTTACCATTACAACTATCTAGTGGATTTTTCATATTGCCTTTAGTGAACTTGTTCTCTAACAAACACCTACTAACATGCACCCATATCTCATATGCTCCTGAAATGAAGTAATATCCAACCCTTGGATTTATGCATCATTAGTGCAAGTTTATCTAAATTCCAGATGCCCTGTCTCATAAAATCTTATGATTTAGAAGATTTAAGATCATGATCATGTAAGACTTGTTTCATGATCACCATTCATTGAAATGACCAAGTCCCATAGGTTTGTGTGATCTAAGGGCTTCAACCAAATGTCAGTGAAATAATATAAGCATAAGATGAAGATGGCCATTTATAATGAATATCATTCAATCAAGATTGTATCACAAATATAATAGTTTACATGCCTATCTAATTGACTTGTAAGGCACTATTCCAATAATGTCCACTTCAAAGCTTCAATCTCTTTGTCAGTTAAAAATTGATTGCTCTCAAGCTTTAAGATTTTTCCCCTTTTGGTGGCTACTTCTTTTTGAATGGTAGATACATTTTCTTCAACTTTATGGAGTGATAAGTTTGTAAGCTATTCTTTGTTGTTCAAGTCGACCAGTTGCACCTTTAATTCTTCTTGTTAGTTGGTGATTTGGAGAAGTTCTGCTTTCAAAGTATCTATTTCCTCAACTCGTTCAATTTCTGTTGCCTCAACCTCAGAAAGATCTTATTGTGCAAGAAGAAGTATTTTCTCATAAGCCTTTTATGTTTCTCTCTTGATAGAGTCCAACTTGACCTTTGTGTAGTCAAAAGTGCCCTCAAAGAAAGACTTTAGATGACTCTCCAAAGATGATGTTTCTTTCATATATATCTGCATCTCCACAATTAAATCATTAACCGTTAGTTTTACCCCTAAAAGCTGCACAAATGAAGTTCTCATAATCTTTTGATGTATTTATTTTTAGTAAAATTTGATCAATATCTACTCAGCTTTAGTCTTTATAACTGTATGTGAAATTCAAAAACTTCAGCACATGGGAACAGCTAAGATGAAACTTCAAATGCCTTCTTAGGTTTCTTAGGTGTATTCTCCTCAACAAGCAACGTTTTTGCAATACAAATAGGTAATATCATTTAGATACTTGCAAAAGATCTCAATTTTATAAATAGAAATAATTGATGTATTGTTACCTAAAGGATGAGAAGTAGTGTCTTCTCTACATAAGCCAATAGGATTGACTTTATTTATTGAGTCCAATGTCATACCCCGGCTGAAGACACACAAGGGAGCTAGACGGAAGAGGTTAACACTGATCTAGAAGACTTCAAAACTTTGTAGAAACTTGTACATAGTTGTAGGAATTATGTAGAACTTATGTAGAAAGTTCTAGAGAATGTTTTGGAAAATTCTAGAGTAGGGGAAACTTCTGGATATGTAATCTAAACTGTAGAATTGATTGATCTCCACCGTCGATTTAGAAGGAGATATAGGCTAGGAATTCAATTGTAACAAACTAAGCAAAAAAAAGTAGTAAAAAGTAGAAAGTAGAATGAAGTAGAGGAGTAGAAGTGTAAAGAAAGTAGAGTTCAAGTAATTGAAGCTTATTTGATTTTCTCTCTCAAAGCCTCTCTTGTGCTTAACACTTGGCTAACTTACTTAGCACACATAGCACTCGTGCATTTGCAATAGAGGTGAGGCTAACTTAGCTAGTATCGCAAGGGACGAATGAGGTATTAAGTGCCGCACAGCAGCTTGCAAGGGACAAGTTCATAACAGGTGGTGTCAGAGCTCAGTTGAGCATAATGTTGTAAAGGAACTGAGTATAGCCAATGATAATGTTTCAGCCATGATCTAGGACAAAGGCAAAGAGAATGTGCCAACCCACAATAAGAAGAAGCAGCGTGACCAGAGTAGGACTCGAGAGGGGGCTGCTTTAGAAGGTGCTGCTAGCGAGCTAGGTGAGAGGGTGGAATGAGTTGAGCACACTGTCAAACTGCTGGAGGAACACATACTCAGACAGCTTGACACGTTCAAAAGGGACCTTTAGACATATCTTGACGCTGGCTTACTAATGGAGAAATAGGTTGCACGAATGGAGGCCAAGGTGGGTGAATACTTAGCCGGTATGGATGAAGAGATTTGGGGCATTATTTAAGGTCTCCAAGCAAGCATCGAAGGGATGTTCGAGAAAATCACCTTGTGTTGTCGAGCGGTGGCTAGCAGTTCTACCACTATGGGGGTTGTCACTATGAAAGTAGACCACCCAAAGCCTAAAACGTTTGATGAGAAGCAGGGTGCACAAGAGGTTGAGAACTTCTTGTGGCAAATGGAGACATACTTTGAAGGTATTGGTCTTAATAATGAATCGACCAAGGTGCGAATAGCTTCTTTCTACCTTACTGGTGTTGCTACTCTATGGTGGTGAAAGAAATAGGCCAATATGAAAAGAGGAGCGAGTTGGGTTGATACAGGGGAAGACTTCAAGCGGGAGTTAAAGAAGTACTTTTATGTGAGAATATCGTGTATGAGGCCTGAAAGAAGTTGTGAGAGTTGAAGCAGTGGATAACTATACTGGAGAACGTTAAGGAGTTCACGACATTGATGCTTCAGATACCCAACATAGCAGAGGCGGACCTTATGTTCTACTTCATTGATGGCCTCCAAGGTTAGGCCAGGCAAGAAGTGCAGCGGAGGAGTGTGATGACCTTAGACAAGGCCATTGTTGCAGTCGAGTCACTTACAAAGTATCAAAGGAACATCAATCCTAACAAGATAATGAATGAGAAGAGTAACTTGGCTAAAGGTAGGGAAGAAAAGAAGGACCACAGGGGTGGTCATGACAAATCCTCATTCGGGCAAAAAAACTACGAGGACAAGAAGAAGGCGTTTGTGCAGAAGGGCTGTTGCTATATGTGTAAGGGGCCGCATGCGATAAAAACTACCCAAAGTTGGGTTCTTTATTGGCTATTATCGATGGGGAAGAAATAGCGATGAATAGCATAAAACAAGGGCAAGCCATATTGAGTCTTTGCAACTACTTAACATCCTCAATGCTAAGGCGGCACCCATGACATCAAGCAAGGGGCTGTTGTACATGGAAACCAACATCAACAGTATACCTACTAAGGTAATGGTGGACACAAGGGCAACACACAACTTCATGGACTAGCAAGAGGCAAAGTGACTGCCTACGTGTCGTGAAAAGGGATGGTTAGCTCAAAATGGTGAATGTGAGTACCAAGCTACTTAATGGCATTGCTAAGGGTGTAGACATAAAGTTGGGCACTTTGAAAGGCTAATTGGACTTCTCAGTAGCACTGATGGATAACTATAAGGTTGTGTTAGGGATGGACTTCTTGAGGAAGGTGATCACTATCCCTATGCCTTACTTCAACTTGGTGTGCATACTGGATAAGGAGACGATGTGCATAGTACTCGCAATAAGTGCACCCAGAAAGAATGGCAAGATGCCACAACTATTGACTATGGAATTGGCCAAGAAGGTCAAGAAAGAAGGGCCGATAAGCTCGGCAACTATAGAGATGTTGAAACTAAAGAATGGGGCACAAGGGGATAATGCATCTCTCGAGAAGAATGAGTACAAGCCTGGCAAAGCAAATGCAGTAGCTAATGCTCCAAGCCAAAAAGTAGGATTGGTAGCCATGAGCCTAGCCAAAGGGACCGTGATAGACACAATCAAGCAGGGTTTGGAGAATGACCCCATGGCTAGGGAGCTAAGAAAATTAGTTAAGGAAAGAAAGACATAGCAATTTTGGGTAAAAGACGATCTACTCTACATGAAGGGGCAGTGCTTGTACTTACCTAAGTGGAACAACTTGAGGCGGGAGCTTATTCAGGAATGCCATGATACAAAGTGGGATGGGCATCCAAGCCAAACAAGGACTCAAATGCTACTTGAAATAACTTAATTTTGGCCCCAAATGAGAGATGAGGCCGAGGTGTATGTATGGACGTACCTCGTGTGCCAGTAAGATAAAGACAAGAATAAACAACCCACGGGATTACTCAAACTATTATTGATTCTCGAGCATCGATAGGAATTGATCTCCATGGACTTCATAAGTGCCCTGCCGAAGTCTAAGAGATTTGGATCGATCATGATTGTGGTGGACAGGTTTTCCAAGTACGAAACCTTTATACTATGTTCGAGGGACTACACGACAGAAAAAGTGGCACAGGCATTCTTCAAGAATGTGGTGAAGTATTGGGGGCTGCCAAGGAGTATTATAAGTGATCGAGACCCCCGCTTCATGGACAAGATATGGACAGAGTTGTTCAAGATGCTCGGGATGGAGTTATGCTTCTCAATGAATTTTCACCCACAGACTGATGGATAGACTGAACGAGTGAATGCATTCCGAGAATGTTACTTGAGGTGCTTTATGAGTGCCAACCAATGGGATTGGGCCAAGCTCTTAGATGTGGCATAGTTTTCCTACAACTTGCAGTGGAGCAAGGCCACAGGACAGAGTCCGTTTGAGTTAGCAACGAGACAACAACTTTACACGCTGGCAAAATCAATTGATGGGAAAGTCCTGGCGTGATAAAGATGGCTAAGTCATGGAAGGATCAAGCTAACTTAGCATGTTCGAGTTTGGAAAAGTCCTGCAAAAAGATGAAAAAGTGGCTAATGAGAGACGGCGCTCGAGAGAGTTCAAGATTGGTGACCAAGTCATTGTGAAGCTGTTACCACAGTAGTTCAAGGCATTGAGAAGAATACATAAAGACTTGGTATGCAAGTACGAGGGGCCATTTGAAATCTTGGCACAGATAGGCAAGGTCTTTTATCGACTTGACCTACCGAATACGTTGAAGATATACCCGATTTTCCACATGAGTATGCTCAAGCTATACCAAGGAGACAAGGAAGACTTGAGTCGAAGGGAATCACGTCGAGCACCTCTGCCTATGATGAAGTCATATGACAAAAAAGTGGATGAAGTCTTGACATCAAAAGTTGTGAGACGGCGAGGCATCCTACCAAGTACGCAATACTTGATCAAGTGGAAGGGACTACTTGAGTTTGAGGCAACTTGGGAGACTAAGGAAGACTTATGGTAGTTCTGGGACCAACTGCAAGACTATGACGTGATGAGGGCATCGCTAAATTAGATAGGGAAAGATGTCATGCCCTAGCTTAAAACAGGTAAGGGAGTTGGACGGAAGAGGTTAACACTGATCCAAAAGACTTCTAAACTTTACAAAAACTTGTACAAAGTTGTAGGAATTATGGAAAACTTGTGTAGAAAGTTCTAGAGAACGTTTTGAAGAATTTTAGAGTAAGGAAAACTTTTGAATGTGTAATCTAGATCATAGGATTGAGTTGATTTCCACCGTCGATTCAGGAGGAGACTTGTGTATATAGGCTAGGAATTATTTGTAACAAACCAAGTAGCAAGAAGTAGGAAGTAGAACGAAATAGAGGAGTAGAAGTGTAAAGAAAATAGAGTTCAAGCAATTGAAGCTTCTTTGATTTCCTCTCTCAAAGTTTCTCTTATGCTTAACGCTTGGCTAACTCACTTAATACGCACAGCACTCGTGCATTTGCAACAGGGGTAAAGCTAACTTAGCTAGTGTCGCAAGAGGCGAACGTGAAGCTAAGTGCTGCACGGCAGTTTGTAAGGGACAAGTTCGTGACACCATGCTACCTTCAAAAGCGAAGTGAATTTCTTTCTCAAGGTTTGCAACTGGGAAAAAATAAAGAAAAAAAGATATATCAAATGGGTGAAGGAGAATGGTAATGTAAATGAATAAAAAAAGGATGATACTAATGAGCATATGTGTGCATTCTGCTAATTCCTCAAAAGGCAATGAAGGACTTGGAGCATTTGCAAAAAATATTGAATTCACACTAATATTGTCTAATTCAAAAACCTTCAATCTCTTTTTAAACTGATATTAGTTGCTAGATTCATCATTTGAAAATGACATAGGTAGAAATCACTTCATTTGCTTTGGTTGGGCTAGTTGTAGTGACAAGCATGAGAGTCAAGCTTTTAGGTAGAGTCTGTTGTTTCTTGGAAAGCACTTAAACTAATCCAAGCAAACAACTGAATCTTGAGGAGGTAGAGCAACTTTGCCATCCTTGGAACCTCATTTTAAAGTTTTTTGAGCTCTTTGTAGATTCATATCTATGGGTTGATTATGTTTGAGAATGATTTTTGTCTTTTTCCCCGAGTAAGCCTTCTAATGTTCAGTCCACCAATCTGCATACTCCTTCGTGACCAAAGGCGATGAGGAGGCATTACTTAGTATAATTGGTTGGAAGATATGCCCAACAAGTACAAGACTGCCAAAGTTGAACAAGTTCAACCAACTCACATGTAAGAATTTCCCTCTTTAGGTAGCTAGGAGTATCTTGACAAAAACCATGTTGCCGGCTGAATTAATGAGGACTATAAGCTTCAACAATACATAAGGCCTCACTCCAAATGTCAAGTACCTAGACCACAGAGCCATGAAAAGATCTTTATAGGTATTGGATATGCTTGCATCATCTATCATTGAGATTTCCCTGATGTGCACAAGTTTTGAAGCCTTCAGGGATTAATATTATGGAGTAATTTGCGTGCCTCGGAAAGTTCAAAGTGTTTGGCCATATTCTCTCCTACATGTTTCACCATCTGAGCCCCAACTGGTTCAAGTTTAGATGGAAAATGTGTTTGAAGATAGTGTTCAATCTAGCTGTACACATAATAAATAGGAAATATGGTAATGGACTCGCTCAAGCACTTTGAGGCAAATATCTCTCTTAAATCGTAGTAAATGTTTGCCAATATAGGAATTGTTAAAGAAAAACAATAGCTACAACTATTTTACTTGAAACTTTGAAAACAGAAGCACGTACCTTATCAACTTTGCAATTTGGTAAAGTAGAGCTACATAACCAACACGAAAGGAAAATAGCAAAGTAAGTTTCATCCATGATATCCTCTTTAATCTCTAGTATTAAAAGGGCTCATCATATTCCTTGGTGCATGATAAAACAGACATGTTAATGTTTCCACAAGGATTGCGAGATAGCCTTGGCATGACAAGCCTCTTTCTGGATGACATTGAAGATAGTTGTGCATATCTAGTCGAACATCTAAACCAAAACCAAAACCCAATCTAGTTAGAAATAGATACACTATTAGAGTCCTTCAAAGCGTGTGGTATGCTACGAATAGATACTTGCAACTTCGCGGTAAAGAAGGTTAGCATGTATCGGCATCAAGTAGCTCCAAGGCAAATGGGACAATTTCATCACAGAAATCTCCACGTATCGGCAATCTACAAAGTCCACGAAGATCCCATAGAAAGATCGATAGTTATCTAATAGCAGTGTGCAACATGTTTGTAAAAGGTCACCATAGCATAAGAAATGCTTAGAGGACATTTTTGTTGCAAACATACGTTAAAAGAGAGACATGAACAGCTGCATAGATCTTAGATCAACCAAGGGAATCTGCATGATGACCTAACATGTCCTCTGCCCATTCCCAATAGCCAATGTGAAAGGATACCTCGTTGAACTTAAATGTTGGAATTCTCCATGAACTTTTATTGATGCCAAGATGGTGATTCGGGAGCAAGAACCCTGCATACATGACTCCAATGTCATGAAGTGAAGATTTCAACAGCAAGACCTTGATCAATTATCTCTTTGGTTATCTCCTCGGACCATTCAGCAACATGCATAGAATGGTTTGATCTAGCCTTGGAGGATTGAGCATCTACGACCACTTCATACACTCACAAAGTAGTGCTTTTGGCTTTGGATGAGTCTTTGTTATCTTGAATCACGATGCATAGAGTTGGTTCGCTACAATCTTTAATATCAATTTTCGTGGCCTTGCTGAAATTTTGAACACAAAACATGTTATTCGCTCATTCTGTTGATGAGAAAGTAGTTAAAAAAAAAAGAAGAAGAAGAAGACGACGACAACAACAACAACAACAACAACAACATAATTTCTTGCCAAAAGAATAATAAAAGAAGAAGAAGAAGAAGAAGAAGAAGAAGAAGAGAGAGACAGAGAGAGGAATTGCATAATCTTTCTACCTTAGATAGATTTGGAATATTGGCAGGAGTAAATAATGAATGTGATAAAAGAGCAAGAATACCCGTGCAGCCCCTAGAAAAGTAACAAAAGTGGAGTCACGAATTTAGCATAGTCTTTCTCTTAGACAAACTTACAAATAGATGCTGTGCAATTTCGTGAAAGATGGCTCTATAAAATCACTGCAAAAAATGCTCACCAATTAAACAAATTTACTTAACAGGTACCAAGCACTCAAGCCTAAGGAGATCTTGGTTCACTTTTAATTATGAGAAACTAGGCACTGAAGGTTATTCTTATAGACACCAAGGATTGCTCTTAAATTATCAAGATTGAGATAGAAGGATTGTATTTGTTTTCTGAATCGTCTAAGATTTACTTCCCAAATGCAAGAGAAGAGCCTGCCGGTTCGAACTTAGACATTGAAATTTTTGGGCTTTGACGATCAACTGAGGGAAAGAAGGACTTTCTTTGATGGAGAATAACATTTTAGCAGGGTAGTTTCCAAGTTTTCCAAATTGTTTTGGAGGGAAATAGTTGATTATCAGTTGTCAAATTTGCTGATCATGATTTCCGTTTTCTCGTCTGTGAATTTGGAAGAAAATTGAGTGTTAATCTTGGATTACTAGATCATGAAGACCAAAGGCTGGGCCGTTCCTGAATGTGTGTAATGGTTTGTGTTTTGGTTTATTGAAACCTCAAACATGTGGGCCTAAGCATTTAGACAAAAAAAAAAAAAACTGAGGGAGGCCAAAAGATGAGCTTTATTTGCTCAAAGAACAAATCATTGTTGCTGCTACGAACTGAACCTGTGTTGCTGTGAAGTAGAAGCAAATAAGAATGGATGTGGGCCACGAGCCTAATTAAAAAAAGAAAAAGAAGACAGCAGAGTCGCTCGTGGCGCTAAACATAGTTCAATACTGTTGCGGGTGCTTGGCTAAATTAATTTGGATCAATTCTCTTTCTTTTGCAAGCATGTGATGTTTCAAAGTTAAAGGTGAGTGTGGGCCCATATCATTGAAGTGAAGAAGGAATTGATTTTTCAATTGCTCCAATGTTGCCGCGATAAAGAAGGCCAGCAATTTTAAGAGTGAAGGCTTTCACTAGGTTGTTAAGGTCCGGTTTGCTTTTATTTTCATTTTTATTTTTTATTTTCATCATTTTTAAAATTTTAAAAAATAATTAGTAAAAATGAATTGAAAATGAATTTGCATCCAGATAGATTGTTGAAAATATAATAATTATATTGAATTTAATAGGTTGTAAGTAGAGAGAGATGGTGACTATAAAAAAAAAAAGATATATATGTTATTAAAATAAAATATATAAATTATTGAGAAATATGTTTTGAAAATAAAAATGATGTTAGATGAAATTATGTAAAAAGTGAAGTTTTCATTTATAAAATAATAGAAAATATGAAAATGAGGTATTGAAATAAAACCAAACAAACCATAAGGTTTCCAACTCCCAGGCCTCATTCCTTCTACGGGAAGCAAAACCTGAGCTAAGATTTGCAATGAATTTTCCTTTGAGAGCCATAGGACCCTTAGAACTCACTGATGATCCTCTCAATCTGCTGGATGGCCGCGTTTCGAGGTTGAAATATTACCTGAATTAAGTAAACAGGCATCGAATAAAGAACACTTTTGATCAACATCAATCCTCCAACATATGACAAAGTCTTCTACTCCCATCCTAATATTTTTTCTTAATCTTGCCAATCAACTCTTTGAATATGGCATTGTTTTTGTGTCCTTTGAACAGGGGCACCCAAATATTTCAACGGAAGCTGGCCTCTCTCATATCCGGTTATTTGTTCTATATCAGATACCCTAACTACTGGCATACTTTAACTAGCGATGAGCAAGCTTTTGTGCAAGTTAACCAGCTGGCCGGACATGAATTCGTAGTGCTTGACAAATTCCATCAACTTCGCTAAGCCGTTTCTTTGAGCAAAGAGAAGATGATCATATCGTCCGCATAGGCTAGTTGGAATAACCGACTTCCATTCTTGGTGTTAAAGTACATCACGTGATCTTGGCTGGACAGATTATTTAGGCCTTGAGAGAATGCTTTCGCAGTGATAACAAATAGCTCGGGAGATAGCGGGTTGCCTTGCCTGAGACCTCTTCAGGATTTAAAAGACCCACCCGCCTCCCCATTGAGCAAAACTGAGAACCAGCAGCTTCCAATGACCTCCTGCACAAGATTGATCCCAGGTTTCAGGAAACCAAAGCTTTCACAAAACTACACACTAGAAGTTCCGTTGTACACGATCATATGCCTCGGCCATATCTAGTTTATAATCACATTTCCCCCTTTAGCCTTTAATGCAATGTCGTGAATTATTTCTCGTGCTAATAATTTGTTCTCCGCAATATTTTGGCTGGCCAAGAATCCACTTTGATTCTCTGATATAATCTTCTAAAGAATTGTTGCAAGTCTGTTGCTCATCACTTCGGATATTGTTTTGTATGCCACATTACACATGCTTATGGGCCGAAAATCATTCCAATTGCTCGGGCTTTCGACCTTGGGGATGAGAACTATAGTACTCGCATGAAGCTTTTTGGAAGTTTGGAGCCTTAGAAGAAATCAACTGCCGCTTCCAAGAGATCCTCCTTCATGAATTTCCAGCATCGATGATAGAATACAGATGCGAAGCCGTCTGGCCCGGCAACACTGTCATGGTGGATACTGTAAACTGTCTTATGGACTTCCTCCATTGATGGGGGACAACACAGCGTACTACCGTCTACCTGCGAGATTAGGTTAGGAATCATGTCTAATGTAAGATCATTACTTACATTGCTATCCGTCCTCCATTGATGGGGGACAGCACCGTTAGGATTGTATACAAGGAAATCTAAATTAGGGATGACAAATATACTCATACATGGGGATACCTGCGGGAAATTTTTCGTGATGGGATGGATTTGGGAAGTTTTTTCTCTTTGCAGGGACGGAAATGGAGGCAATTTAATCCCTATTAGCTGAACGAGGGGAGAGGGGAGATTATAATCCTCATCTAATAAGTACATGTCATCTGTTTAAATAATTAAATTATTATTTTATTTATATATAAATATAAATATACATATAGAAATATATGTCAAACCATATGTTGTAAAATACAATTAAATATCTTGTGTTGTGATATTATGTACTTATATTTGATAATTTTTTAATTTTGGAAGTAATTTACATTGTATAAAAATTTTAGTACTTTTTTTATTTTTAAAATTTTTTATGAATTTAATAAATTAAAAAAAAATCAAATTCATGGATATTTATGAATATCCGTCTTCCTGTGAAAAAACAAAAATGAATACCTACCGCATGAACAAAGACCAAAGCGAGAGTATTTCCACCTCGCGGGGGCGGGGATGGGGGACTACCCCCGTCCCCGTCCCCGTCCCCGTCCCTATGACACTCCTGATCTAAATGTAGCAACAAAGAGAGTTCTTTGCTGGGATGATATAATAATAGAAGCAAGAGTTTTTGTGTGTGGATTTTCTCATTATTGTGCACGTAGTTTGACTTTTGAGACAAGATAACTCATCTCGATATTTCACTAGCTTCATTAATAGATTTGGATTGGCGATTTACTTAATTTCCTTTCTTACTTGAGTTAATTATTTCAATTTATTTTTTATTTAAAAAATTTACTCCACTGAAAAAATATGGTATCATTTATCATCGTCATTATGATGCAGGTATTGGAAAAAGATTTACGGTAAGAATTCACAAGGCTTATATGGAGTTCACTAGATGCCTTCAAATGTTTGCAAATATTACGTACCTTAGTGAGCCACAAATATTACACACATGCATGTATTTTGTTATATTAACTTTGTCATATATTATTTCTGTAATTTAATTGTGTCTTAATTATGGAATTCTCTAAACCTTTAAATTGTATTAGGATGACAAAAAAAGTTCATTATTACGTAAAACTATAGATTATAGATATGTATTTTAAATAATTGTGAAGATGAAATAAGCACAAAATAAAATTTTAGATTACCAATTATCCCTAAATTTTAATTTAATTTCGCAAAAGTATTTATCACTTGATATAAAATTACAATAAATATACGGTGAAAACATAATGGAGAAATTTATTGAAAGTGTAGACTTATGTATATATCTCACATTTTTGAACTTTTGACATAAAATTATTTGCTATATATGAGTTTATATTAATAGATAATTAATATTATATGTTATTCGATTTGGGTATTATTAAAATTATGTTTTTGTTTATCAACGTTATAAAAAAATTGAGTGCTATTTTATTTATTAATATAATTAGCATCAATAGTATCATGAACTAAATTTATGAATATTTGGATGACATTCCATGATGATTAGTACTATATAAAAAAGAAATATCTTTTACACAAAGTGACAGTTACACTGTTTTATATTAAATTTTGAATTGTCAATTATAATTTTAATTTTAAATTTCAAAAATGAGTTTTTGACTCGGTATAAAATGATAGAGCACAAGTACAATGGTCAAATATAATGAAGAAATTTATGGAGTGTGTTTATGTTCCACACTTTTAGACTTTTGATTTATGAATTATTTGTCATATATGTGTTCATATTAATTGATAATTAATATGTATGCATGTTATTCAGTGTGATTCATATTCAAATTACTTAATTATTTATCTATACTGTATAAAAAAATTAAATATTTTATTATTTATTAATATAAATATCATTAGTACTATAATAACCTAAATTTGGTGCACATAAAAATAGCTTGCCATAGCAGCTAGTTTATAAAAAGACAGTCCCTTTTACTTGCTTATTGTATAAGACTTACATGTTCAAATAACCGCAATGTATTAAAAAATTTTCTTGATCACAAAGTTTTTGTAACTTTTTTTCTGCAATTTGAAAATGGTTAATAACGTTTTACTTTATGCAATTGATAATTTATAATTTTACATATTATAGATAGCTATTTTAGATGTATGTTAATTTTTAATACACTACAAAAAAACTATCTTTCACCAATAAAAAAATCTGTTGGTAAATTAGAAAAATCCATCAGTAATAGATTTTATTGATGGAAATTATCCGTTGACAATAACCTTGTCGGTAAATTTTACCAACGAATTTTAAGTTTGTCAGTAATATTTACCAAAGGATTTTCTGACAAATTTTCCGTTGGTAAATTTTGTCACATTACTAACAAAAATCCATCGGTAAAAATTTATCAATTGATTTTCTATTGATAAATTTAATCTATTTTTTTCGCCGTTGGTAATCCGTTGGTAAAATTAGTTCTTTTTTTTAATTTTAATTAACGATCTGTTGGTAATTTTTCTTTTTGTGTGTGTGTGTGTAAGTTTTTAAATAAAATTTTAATAACCTATAACAATAAAATCTATTAATTAATGCCCAATACAACAAAAAATAAAAATACATTAAATATCAATTCTTCATCAAATCCATCATCAAATTATTAACTACATTTTCAACAAACCAAAACTTCACAAATTATCACAATTCTAACAAACTAATTCAACTTAACTATAACTCAACTAACATAACTATAACTCAACTAACCCTTGGAGCCCCTTCCTCCTTCTCCTCTTGTTGTCATCTTGCAAAAAAGTGTAACAAATAAACATTAGTAGAGATTAATTTTCTACAATATTCGAAAAGTGTAAAAAGGTAAATTTTCACTAATAATGACATAATACCAAAAGCCATCATAAACAATTTTGAGTAAAATAACATCATATAATCGAATACAATCATGCGAGTATAGATATTCAAATAAGAGAATACAAAATAAAAAAATTTACAAAACTTCCAACACTAAACAACCAAACTACTACAAATAAGATTTGAAGAGAGTAAAAGACCAACTATGAATATAATAATTGAATTAATAACAACTTAATTCATATAATTATAACTCCATTGAAGCATCACTAAGCATAATCCTTATAATTATAACTCCATTGAAGCATCACAAAGCATAATCCATATAGCTATAACTCAAAATATTAACTACATAATTCATAAACACAATTCATATAATTATAACTCCATTAGAGCATCACAAAGCATAATTTATATAATTATTGACTGTATAATTTATAAACACTATTCATATAATTGTAACCCCATAGAAGCATCACAAAGCATAATTCATATAATTATAACTCAAAATATTGACTACATAATCCATAAACATAATTCATATAATTATAACTTAATACTAAAAAATTTACCTTTTACAATACCCAAAGGATACAAAATTCCAAATACAAAATTTCAAACCTACAAAATTAAACAAAGCATCACTATAATTATAAAAATTAGGGGGGGAGGGGGGGAACTCGTCGCCTAGGCGAGGCCAACAAATCTGCTAGCTCGCCGGCGACGGGGAGGCCAACAGGCCTCCTCTTAACCAGATCTGTTGGCCCCCCTCCTCCATGGGCCAACACTCCCATTTAAAAGAAAGAAAGAAAGAAAGAAAACAACAGAGAGGGGGAGGGAAGAAGAAGAAAGGAAGAAAAAGAATTATATCAAAATTTGAAACTGAAATGTATATAGATAGGAGGCTTAGTCATTTCTTATTTTTGTCTTTTATGTTTTTTATTTTTTACACTTTATTTAAATAAGTTTTATTTAATTATGCTAATTAATTTGTTAAATTTAAATTTTTTAAATTCAAAATTTAATGATTTATTATTTTTTTATTTAGTAGTTAATTTTTGTTATAAAATTTAATTTTTATGGTTATTATTTATTTATACATAACTATATAAAATGTAATTATTATTTAATTATACCTAACTTACATAACTTTTAATTTTTTATTTAATCAAATAACTATTAATAAATGTGTTGAGGAACATATTAATGAATTATAATTAAATTATTTTTGTTAGTAATTTTACCAATGGATTATTATTAGAGTTATATTTCTCGCAAATCTTACTAACTAATTGCTGACAGAATTATATTTCTAAAAAAAAATTTCAATTGATTAACAATGGAATTATGTCTCTAAAATTCTACTAACAGATTGCTAACGGACATTAGTTTGTTGGAAATGTTACCCACGAATTACCAATGGAATATACTTCAGTTAGAAAAAGTTACTGACTGATTACCAACGGATATTTTGTCCGTCACTGATTCCATTGGTAAATTTGTTGGTGGAAATTTTTAAAGTTTAATTTTGATGTCCGTTAATAATATGTTATCTGCTGGTAAATTCGTTGGTGAAACTTTTTAAAGTTTGATTTTGATATCCGTTAGTAATTTGTTAGTAATTCGTAGGTAATTACCGAAGGATATTGTCCGTTAGTAATTTTTCATCGGCAAAAGTTAATTTTCTTATAGTGATAAATTGAATGTGAGAATATCCACAAATAATGTGTCTTACTCATTATTATTTTATGGATGCGATAATTGTGTGGAAACCACGACCAGTATAAAATAATATAAAATTCAATGCGATTGTATTAACAAATAAAAATTCACGTAAAAAATATTTATAGTAAGACTTATTCTTTTAAAATAAAATTAAATACAATTTAGTTTTTGACATGTTTACTGATTGCATTACTAGAATATTATTACAATTTTTTTAAAAAATAAAATCAAATATTTATTTATTTACTGCTTATTGGTTACTCCTGTGGGCTCGTGCAAATCGTTTATTTTATTCTTTTATTATAATATACATTCCTTGTATTACCCGTATCTGACAGAATCTTGAAAAGATATTCTTATCGAAAACACGTGTCTTTGATTAGGCTCCATTTTTATGTTATGAGATGATGCGTCGGAAAGCCCCAAAGGTCAAAGTATGTTTGGCTAGTAAGTTAAAATAGACACGTAGAGATGATGGAGATAGGGTATAGAATAATTATTTTACTTGTTCTTTATTTAGATTAACAATTCAATTTTAATTTTCTTTTTGTTTGTCTAAAATAAAATTAGCCCGTTCTCTTTTATGCCATATTAGGACAATATTGGAGAAAATATTTTATTTCTTCAAGCTTTTATATTTTAATCATTTTACTTTTTTTCTTCTTTTTTTAATCTTTTATTCTTCAAATTCCAAACTTTGAATATAATATTAATTTTTCAACAAATAAACTTCTCACATCAGCTCTTGTTGATTATCAAAATACCCTCTTTTTTTTTTTTTAATTAACACACTCTCACACTAAATATTTATTAAAGTTCAAACCTCAAACTTTATTTATATAAGTATGAAAGCAATATTATTAGGTCAATTAATCACTTTATAATGGTTTATTATAATTCAAACTTGAAATGTCACAGTTATATGTATATAAGGATAATATTAATAAATCAATAGATCAATTAATCTAAAATTCAAAAAAATTTAAATTTGAATGGTGGAACTATATATTAAATGGAAGTTCAAATCAATTGGAATATTTTGGACTAAAATTAAAAATTTGAGGGCTTAATTTAATTATCATATGAAATAAAACAAAATTAACGGTAAAATTAATTTTGTTTGGTTGCAAATTTTCAGTTTATTTTTCAATTCTTAAAATTTATAAATCTACAAATTTTGTTCTCCAAAATATCCTTACTATTCACACTTCCAAATCATTTTCTAAAATTCCAATTATTGTCTCATCATTACAAATATATATATATATATATTACCACTCATTTAATCTATATATACACATATATAAATAATTTTAAAATATTCATATCACTTCACCAACCCACCTAATAAAAAAGTTATTAATTTGACATTTTGTCCTATTTTAAAATACAATCAAACAAATAATTTTGTCTCAATTTATTTTCTACCTACCATCTAAACAAACAATCATCACATTTTTCAACCACACTTTCCAAAAACTATTTTACCAAAAAATTTTGACAAAATATCCTAATTCGCAACCAAATAAGCCTAAGGGACAAAAATGTTCATTGCCATGGCCCATGTACTATTTGGGCTGTAAATAGATATTCAAAAATTAGTTTACCGTTTGTATTCGTATTCGTTTATACAAAATTTATTCGCATTCGTTTAAAGCGGATATTATCGGTATCTGAATAATGGATATTCGATTATAAATGGATACGGATATGATCCGATTCATTTAATATCCGATCTGAATGCATATTTATTAAATAATATATTTTTATATTTTTTTAATAAAAATCTCATAATTCATATATGTATATATATTATAATTGAAGAATTGGGAAGGAAAAAGAATAAATTTAAAAAATTATTATAATTAAAGAAAAAAAAATGAAGAATAAAATTAATTAATGCAATTATTGTTGATTGAATTTATAACTAATATACTTAAATGCCATTATTTTTAATAATAAGTACTAATAATTAATTATAAAATTAATTATTAATTAGAAATTACGTTATTTGTTTGATTGTTTGTTTTTTAATGAAATTATATAGTTTTTTCTATTAATTAAAATATATTTTTATTATAAATTCATAAATTTACATATTTATAAATTTATAAATAAATATTTAAATAATTATTATTGAATATGAATATAAAAAAATAATTTGAATACGAATAAATTTAATAAAATATAAATAAATCTAAATATTTATAATCGAATACTGATATATCCAAATTCGATCGATATCTAATAAATATAAATTTTGATATTATTTTTTAACCTTTATCAAATTCATATTCATATCAAAATATTTAAAAAATTAAATAAATATAAATATAAAAATAATATATTCGATCCGTTTAATATACATTTATATGCACTTACATGCACTATGCAGTTTACTTCCTCCATGCGGAAGCTCAAAACACCTCTCCCAGTCCGGCGGCAGCTCAGAGTCGTAGGTTTTTTCAGCAATATTTCTCAGTCCAACGAACGCCGGCGAAGTATGCAGATCCTTCCCATTCCATCCTTGAAAGACAACTATTCCTACATGTAAGCAAAGCCCATTAGATTTTTGCTGACTTTTCTGCAGACAACTAGTTCGAATGTTTGTTGAATCTTCTTATTTAATTTCGTTAATATGGGTAACAGGATTGTTGATGAGACTACCAAAGAAGCCGCGGTGGTAGATGCGGCGGAGCCTCACAAGATTTTTTGTGTTGCTCAAGAAAATGGTGTTGACCTGAAGCTAGTCCTCACCACGCATCACCACAGGTTTTTTTTGGCTTTTGTTTTCTCTAGACCAATTGTTCGTTTGAGATCATATTTTTCCTTTTGAATTCGTTAGTATTTCTCGTAGTAATACTTTTTGCTGGTGTCTTGCTGATGGTGGGTAATAATCTTAGTTCTTTGTCTGAATACTTCGCCTTCACTGTATTAAGAGACATGTAAATTGGCAAGTGGTTGTATGGCTATCATCAGTTTGTGTTGGAATTTTTCATGTATAGGATAAGATGTTTATCGGATAATATCGATTAAGAGAGTTGGAATTTGAAAGGACTCAAGAGTGACAATATGTATAGGAGGATTTAATGCCCCACAGTGGAATATGTGTAAAACAGAAGTAATTATATTTGTGGATTGGTTCTAAGACTGTGTTCTAAGAAGTCCAAGAGTTGAGGGGATTCACGCATAGGTGCATTGGCGCTTTAGGCACACTTCGCTCGTCCTTGAGTCTTTGCTCATCCTTGAGTCATAGATTAATTTTTGGGTCAAATTTATTTAATTTTGACTTATGTCAGCTGGTTTATTTAAATTTAACTTGTTATTCGTTTGATTAATATTTGTCTTTTCATTAATTGAGTCTAATAAGTCATAATTTTAGCAAAGATTATGACTAGTGCTTAACAATTATAATCTATGGGACTAATAGACACAACTAATTAAAGGATACAACTCTATAGAGAGTTATACCGTGATGAATCTTAATCTATGAATAGAGAAGACTTAATAATGTTCTTCATAACATAAGAAAATCGCTTAATACTTCTCTCTCATGTTCTTTCTCACAAATAACTTCTGTCGAATTAATATTCTACAATACTAATTCGAGGTGCCTGTTTTATCTTAGGAGACAAATTTGCTGTAACCCAGTGTGGTAACAAGGGGCAAATTCTGTCTTTAAGGATAGAATGTTGTTGTTTGACTCAGGCTATTGTTTCTTCTCCTATTTATTGTTTTACTAACAGTTTGTCCACAATGATATTATGAAGTGAAACGATGGCATTATTATGTGAAATTGAACAGTTCACAACCCCATTTGTTAGTGTACCCGGGTGGGTAGCATTTCATGTCCCACAAATTTGTTTAATTAGCTTTCGGTTCTTATATTCCTTTCCTTGGGAATTTGTCTATGAGGATGCATTTTAGATTCAGGGAATTCTTTTATTGGGTTGTTAGAGTTGATTGCAAGTATATAGTTGGAAAAAAAGATTGCAGAGAACTATATGGATTTCGCAATTTCAGAATCGTATGTTGATTGTGGAACATCTTCATTAGATTTTATAGATGGTCAGCTTCATTTTTCTTGGATAAAGTTTCTTTGATAGATTTATGCTGTTGGAATGTGTTCTTAATTGTTACAGGGATCATTGTGCTGCCAATGCCATGATAAAGCAGTTGGTGCCTGAGATTAAGCTTTATGGTGGTTCTATTGAGAATGTTCCAGGGTGTACTAACAAAGTCGAAAATGGAGATAAATTGTCACTTGGGGCTGATATCAACATATTGTGTCTTCACACACCAGGGTGTGCAAAACAATCTGCTCCTTTCTTTTGATTTGTATTTTGTGTAATTTATTTTACCATTACCCCTATCACTGTTAATGTCCATCATTATTGTTGTCACTATTGATACTTAGGTTCATCAGTTTATGCTGGTTATTGGTATATTTTTTGTGGGTATCCAGTTATATAATAATGCCATGACTGATAGGGTCTGTGTAATATTATCTTCAACTTCTTAATTGGTTCCTCATGTATTGTTAGACTATATTCCTTAAATTTTTGTGTCAAGGTTAACTTGAACTACATATGTGCACAAAATTTCGTTGAACAATTTCTGTGAGATTTCCTTTGAGCATCTTGATTGTGGTTCAATTATGATTGGTTTTGGGTTTTGATAGTTTTATTTGAAGCATAGGTTGTTGATTGATGATATTCTGTAATGGCAATATCCACATCATTGTGATTCAAAAATCTTCACGTTAACAATTACACTTCTTTCTTCTGATATCAGTCATACAAAGGGTCATATATGTTACTATGTCACAGGCAAAGGAGGGGAGGATCCTGCAGTCTTTAGTGGAGATACATTGGTGGGTTAGCATTATCTTCATTTGCGCGGATGTATTGCTTTAGATTTTTTTGCAGCTTGCCAAAGGTTTTATAGGTGGGAAAACTTAAAACTGAGATACCATTAAATCTTGGCATCAGATTGATAAAAAGCCATTGTGAATTCTGGATTATGCTGGAATGATGCCCTAATAAGTTCATTGGAGAAACACATTTAAAATGTTTAAATCTCATATCGCATCCTTAACATGTTTCAAATGCTAAAATTTTTGTTACTTTATTATAATATCAATACAATACAACCATATGCATTTTGTAAATAGCATTTACTTTTCTCACTGATGGAGAGATCAATTGTGATTTTATCACATTCTTGCCTTTCGATGACTTTGCAGTTCATTGCTGGCTGTGGGAAGTTTTTCGAAGGCACTGCAGATCAGATGTATCAGTCATTATGTGTTACCCTGGGTTCTTTACCAAAGCCAACTAAAGTGTATTGCGGCCATGAGGTACATATGAATACATGCACATGCATATGCACTTAGTGTGTATTCCTTGGGAGCTTCTGAATCTATACTTTTCTCTATGAATGGCAATATCACTGCTAGAGTGCCGGTTTCTCATTAGACCTTCACTTTCAGATTGTTCCTCCTAATTAGGGATCGGTTCCATATTTGGATGCCTCTAGAAAACCTCTTCTTGCGATAGCTAAACCTGACCATAGAAAGTAATGTAGAATAAAGGGTCTCCCAAATTTTTGGCTTGAACTGGGTGGCGTGTAAACTGATTGCTTGTGAGTATGCATGAAGTGGACAATCTTTCTAATGTCAAAATAGGAAAGAAGCAAAAAATCCAAAAGGAGATTTGATGTTGCAGCTTCGTGCTTTTCTTATTCTATATTGTAAACTTTGTCAACTCATTCACTTAGTTTGATCCAGAAAGGCACTGATGGACTATGGATTGAGAATTGATTCTCTCATAACTATAATGGAGTATCTGATATGAGCAGACCCAACACATTGTTGAATGTTTCCCGTTTTGGATGTCTTACTCTTTTGGGAAACTTTAGATGCTGTTTCCAGTTCTTCTTTCTTTTTCCTACACCCCGGCCCCCACCAAAAGCAAATAAAAAAAAGGGGGGAAAAAGAAGAAGAAAAAGAAAAAGGGAAAAAAAGAATAAATTAGAGGATTAACGAGTTCTGTAACTGCTGCCTAATTTGGACCAGTTGCTCTTCCTTCTCTAATGATGTACTTATCTTAGGCCAAACTGGGTGATACCTAATGTGGGGAAAGGGGGTTGCGGATGGCATCCTCGGCATGTTAAGCTCCCTTCTATAGGATAAAGATTGATCTCTTAGACATGTGGGATCTTCCTGTCAAAGTTGCCCAACTATTTGATTGTTATCATGCTAAAATTATGGAAGTTACTACTTACATAATTATCGAATTTAAAACCAACCAAATTTTCTTGTTGAGTTCATGATATTACAGTGTTGAAAGCTGATTATAAATTCCTTTCATTATATTATTCACTTCTATTACCAGTATGTCATTTCTACCAAACCTGTGCTTAGCCTTTGCTTCTGATTCTGATCTTGATTTTAGAACTTTAGCTCTGAGTTAGGCAACAAAACTTGACTCACAGCTCTACAGTTCCTCTTTTATTATTTTCTTGGAATGGTTGCTTATTCGAATTTTTTCATTTTCGCATGGAGATATATCCACTTATCTTTTATTTATGCACAGTATACAGTAAAGAACTTGCAGTATGCTTTGATGGTCGAGCCAGATAATGTGAGAATATTGCAGAAATTATCATGGGCTGAGCGTCATAGAAAGGCAGGCCTTCCAACTGTACCCTCAACTATAGAAGAAGAACTGGAGACTAATCCTTTCATGCGGGTTGATCTGCTGGAGGTTCAGGTAGCATAATATTATCATACTAATTAGGAGAGCTGCCAACTGCTTGAGTGTAACTATTTTTCCTACCACCTTGTCAGTATGTCTTTTTTCGTTTTGAGCGTCACATCTCTCCAAAATTTGATGGAACTAACAAGGAAAACTCTTGTGCAGGAGATGGCGGGGTGCAAGTCCCCAGTTGACGCCATGCGTGAGATAAGGCAGCGAAAGGATTACTGGAGAGAATGAGAATATGTGCTGCAGAGCCACTTTTTCCACTCTGCGACTGCTGTTTCAGCTTATCATCATCTGCGGGTTCTTTGTAACTATATGAAAATGCTGTAGCGAGACTTGTAAATGCTATCTTTGCCTTTGGAATGGGATGATACTGAAGTCATAAACATTATCAATATACCTAATTTGGGCATGCCATCTGATGTTGCTCAAAGCCCTTTTAAGGGTTTTAATGATTGCAAAGCCACCATTATAAGACCCAAAGAAAGCATGTTAATCAAGAGTTCTATATGATGTATCTTTCCAGAAGTCTCTCTGCATTTCTTTGATTCTTGTGCTGTGAATATACCATGCAATTTGTCCAGTGTTTTTTTTTTTTTTTTTTATTTATACACACGCACACATCAGGAGCCCGTTTGGGTTCGAACTCCTGATCTCCCACATTATGTGGGAGACTTATGCCAGTGGGCTACAAGCCACTTGGCTGCAATTTGTCCAGTGTTGAGCATATTAGGATTGCCATTTTGATGCATGGCACTCAGTTCTCCAAAATAGACTAAGGTACAATCCTGGAGGGTTAGGATGCAATGCACATTTGCCAGGATAATTGTCCACCCCATGTAATGTAATTGACCAATTTCTAAGTAATGGATATGCCACAATCATTGAGTGCATCTCTATTTGTGAATGAAATTGTGATTATTAGCATGTCTTTTTTCATAGTCAATCATTAGGCACAGATAGGATGGTATCCTGTCTTTTGCTTGAGAATGTGGCATTGTCTCGATGATGTATATATTCCAATTGCTTGCTCTGCAGACTCTCTTCTTAATTCTTATCTTTATTTCTTTATTTCTATTTTCGGGTGATCTTCAATAACTTTTATTTAATTATCAGAGAGTTTTGTAGCCGATTTTGACGACTCTAATCTTTAAATGCTTTCATAAAATTAATTTTTTTGTTCTGAATTCAATGAGCACGTCTTAATTCAACTCTGAACGACCTCGTGCTTCTAAAAGAAATGTTTTCCGACTAGTGTTCCTATATTGATGATGATAGAATTCGCTAACTGAAGTTATATATTGATAATGTATAAATTCATCATCTAATATGAAATACATAATATTCAAATTTACTATAAGATATGAAAAAATTTTAATTCCGAAAAGTATTTAATTAAAGGCACTTGAATTGAAGGATCGATCCTTGTAAAAAAGTATGAAATAAGGAGAAAGATAAAATTACTGAAATTTTCTAACTCTTTTGATGTGGGTAAAATTTAGTATCGACCAAAATTCCACAATCAAAGAGTTTTAAAAAAAAACACATAGCCTTTATGTGTTGTATAAGCAATATTGTTCAATGAAGTTTGAGTTCAAAATCAAATATAAAAGATCAAATTCTTCCAACTATTATTTTATTAATAGTTGTGGCCGGATTTTATCTCTGTGAAAACATAAATTTTGTCTTTATATAGTAACTTCTCAATTAATATATGATTACATATATTTATATGAAATCATATATATACACACATATGTATAGTAAGTACTTGGAGCAGGCATTTCTCTATTTTATAGTAACAAAGATAAAGGAAAAACAAAGTAATGGCCAAAAGGGCAAAGATGCAAATGTCAACACGGTTTGTCGACTCATTTTGAAGTCTCTCTGTACGCTAATCTCAGTGTGATGAGATATTTATCCCGAAATAGCACCTTTAATCGGCCTATGAATTAACAAAAGGCAAAAATCGTGTTCCTACGACCCTCCATAATATTTTTTTTATTCCGGTCACACGTTTTCCCCTTCTTTGACAAAAATAAAAACCGAAAAGAAAAAGGAAATGAGACAGTTTATTTATTGAATATACTCTATCAGCGATTATAAGACCTCTTCTCCCACATATGATTCTTCCCTTCATCACTCTTCCAATCTCCCACACTATTATTAATCAATTCATCGTAGATATAATATATATATATATATA
>JACGDI010005826.1:276958-298459 GCA_014898725.1 Jacaranda copaia
CTTACCCAACCCCCCAATCCATCCATTCTTTTGTCCGTGTAGAAGAAGAGTTTCTCCATCCTCTGGATCAGAAAACTTTTTTCTGGCAGACTTCATTTCTTTACTTATCTTTGTAAGAATGATCACTATTTTGGATCATTAAAATAATTGTTTGTTCACCATCATGAACCCCAAATCAATCAGTGTGCCATCATGACCCTTCAGAAATTGAGTTTGGTGTAAAGGAGAATGGTGGTACAAATAGGAAAAAGGAATAAAAACACCGAGAGAAAGAAACTTGGAAGTTAAGGTGGAATATGAAATGTATTAATATAGAGCTCAGCTAGTTGCTGCATCTACTATGATTTTCTAATAATTGAAGATGCTGAAGACCTGGCTTTTTCTTGCTGATGAAATATTTTTGTGCTAGTTATTTCTTTTTATTGGTGATTGCATGTGGGTCTCATTTCTAGATGTTTGAATGTAAGTGATTGACAAGTTTTGAGACAATGTATCTTAATTGTTTCTCCTTAATGAATAATGGAAGATAATTTCAAGTAGGATTGTCCATTCTGTGAAAGTAAATGGTACTGTCCCATTTGGTAAATGAGGTGACTACTTTTCTAGATTACAAATTTTGGGTTATTTAGCTGAAATATTAATTTCTTATCTACTACAATTAGAAGATTAAGGAAACAAGATCTTCAATTTCTATGAAATTTAATGGTTTTGGTTTATTTTGCCTTATGAGCATGTCTTGTTTCTATGGTCATCCATGACATCTGTTCGATCCAACTCTTGACTTTTCCGAGAATTGGTTTTCAGGATTTGTTGTTACCATTTATTGTACTGCCATCTTGTTCAAGTCCAATGACATTCTTCGGAAGCAAACTGCTCTAAAGGTGTGATTCCTGTTCCATAGGCTGAATCTTTGAAGCACCATTCATATGAATTAAATTAAGTTTCGATGCCTCCTCTTTCTGTAAAAATTGTTGAAAGGAAAGCTCAAGAACTTATTAATGCAGGGAGAGAGGAAAATTACTGTCCTAGTTGGTTATTCTATTTTTTTCATGCTTCATATATTCGGAATCTACTGGTGGCATCGTAGGGATGATCTTTTCTATCCATTACTCATGATTCCTCCAAAGGCAATTCCACCTTTCTGGCATGCAGTATTTATCATCCTGGTAAATGGTATGGATTTTAACCTGGTTGTTGCTCTTTTGTTGGTTCATCTGACAACTATGGTATTGGTAGTGCAGAAAGTAATCCACTTGGTATATGCTTGTTTATTGTAACATAGCATTCTTTTGAGTTAAATTACTTAGTAGTCGAATCCTTTAAAGATGGCAGTATGTTTGAGCTATAATGATTTTCATGCACTGAAACAAGTTGATTTGTTGTATAACCACAACTTAGCCTCCTTCTAGTGGACCTCTGCTATAGCAAAACTATTGGAAAATTAGCCTTTTGGATATGGGGCTTGAAAAGGTTATTACTTCTTTCATCATTTGTTTACAAGTCTCTATGTTCTGATATCGACAAATCGTCATACTGGCATAGCCTGCTTTTGCAGCTGCAGCAGCAATAACAACAGAACTAATGGATTAAACCTATTCCGGTTTTATGATTATCATTGTACAATTTTCATTTTCTTCCTTCCCCTTGATGTTCTTCTTTGGTGGGTGAGAGGGGAGTGACGGTTAAAGGGTTCAACTGCGTATGAACTTTAAACATTTTATCTGCGGATTTTTATACATGTGCTTGGTATTTGTCATTTCCAGATACAACGGTGCGGCAGACTGCAATGATTGTGAAGTTGGTTCTGTTAATGTATTACAAGAATGGTAGAGGTCACAATTTTCGTAGACAGGTAAAATAACACTGGAATAGATAATAGTGGCATTGTATGTGATCTACTAATGTGTCCTTCAAGGGCATATAATCTAGTAATCAACATTTAATTTGTTTTTGGATCTAATGCTAATATTTTGGAGATTCAGGGCCAAATGTTGACTCTGGTTGAGTATGCACTGCTGCTATACCGTGCTTTGTTACCAACCCCCGTATGGTATAGATTCTTCTTAAACAAAGACTATGGGAGTCTCTTTTCATCACTGACAACGGGATTGTATCTGACTTTCAAGCTAACATCAATTGTTGAGAAGGTATGCCCATTAGAAGGTTTTTTTATGCTACCACTTATCTAATTTTTGAATCTGGTTTATCAGACTTACGGACATTTGATCTCTCTATCTTGCTCTCAGGTTAAATCCTTCTTAGCTGCCTTGAAGGCATTGTCCAGAAAGGAAGTCCATTACGGGTCTTATGCAACATCAGAACAGGTGCAGTGTTTCTATTGCCCTTCCAAAATACTCCACTCATCTGCTCATGTTCACGGGGAAAAGTCTTCTTGGCATATCTCAGAGCTGACATCTAAGAGTCGGCCTTGGATGCTTCACGCTGCATTTTCCTAACACAGAGATCTTGATAACCCTTGCATGCTTCAAACATGCATGTCCTTTAAATAAACTTCAGATTTCAGCTAGTCTTGCTTGATGTTTCAAAATATATTAAAAAATAACTAATTACAACAAATATCTCATTTGTGGATACCCTTTTTCTTTTCAAGACAAGACCAGAAAAAATAGCAGGAAATGTGACAAGCAAATGTAGTTTTGTTTGAGCTCACTTTGGCTAATAACCCATAGTATATCCCTACATATTATATTACTCCTATTGATTGGGTCAGTTGAGAAAACTGTACCCAAGTGCTGATGACATCCACTGATATTTTTTTTCATTATTGGCTGTCAAGCCCCCAAGTTATTTCTGCTAATACCTAAACATTATCATTTAACATATTCGTCACTCTTAGCTTTTAGACAAATTTATTTGTCACATGATATGTTCAAGGAATCTAATGATGCACAAAAATGCATTGTACACTAACTGAACCTGTTAATTGATTCTATTTAGGTAAGTGCTGCTGGAGATTTATGTGCTATGTGCCAGGAGAAGATGCATTCACCCATTTTATTGCGCTGCAAGCATATATTCTGTGAAGACTGTGTTTCAGAATGGTTTGTTTTCATCTTTTTTAATTTCACTGTGTGATAATGTGCTGCTGTTGTCCCTTAAAGAGTTTTACATTTTCTTGTGATTTTGCCATGCTTCTTTTAATTGGTTTCCCTATGAGCAGGCATATTAATATGGGTTTGTTACTAATCAATATGAATATTGTTCCATATATTCTCATTTTATTTACTACTTGTATTAATTATGCTTAGAATATCTCAGCGAATTTAGATTTAGCAATATTAATTATTGGCAGAATGAAGTAGCAAATGATTTAAAATGGCTACATAAACTTTTGAAAAACTCTGTTACTCATCATATTGTGATATTCATTTCGAAAAATTTGACACTCTGATAAGTCTCTGTTGTGCTGAACTTGCATTCAGGCCCTTTTAAGTTGCAGTTCTGTCTTGCATAATTTTGGCTGTATAATCTTAACCTGTTGCCACTGTTGAAGTTTCAACTGATTATTTCTTTCATTCTCAATTGCTAATTATATGATTCCAAGTTATTAACTTCAGTTAACTCACTCTTGTTGCTTCTTTTTAGGTTTGAAAGAGAGAGAACTTGCCCCTTATGCAGGGCTCTGGTTAGACCTGCTGATCTTCGATCATACGGGGACGGATCAACTAGTCTTTTCTTTCAGTTGTTTTAGTCATCTTGCAGTAAACTCCTCATCCATAATGGGAACCTGATCGCCAGAAAAACGAAGAGCATTTCCCAAAACTAACTTGGATGCATATAAGAAAACTGCACAAACATCGGCTATCCATTGGCTTATACAAGGTATTTGAATAGGTTATAGAGACTTTTGAGAAATTAAGGTGGACGAGAGGATATTTTGGTTCCATCTTCGTATATGTATTTTATATGCTGTTTTCATTTTTTGCATTCATTAATGAGAAATTATTTTTGTTATGTTGTACCCTTGTGCCAGAAGTGTGCTTCAATATTAAATATATGAATTCTGTTGTCAAAGTTATAAACTAGTTACGAGTTTATTCTGGATCAAGCCCAATGGAGCAGGCCTGTGACTTTGGTGGCATGCCCTAGTTTCTCTTTCTCTTTTATCTTCCCAGTTTCTCTCTTTCTTATCCTTTTTTTTTTTTGGTTCTGTTTCTTTTTCCTTTTCCTTGTGGTAATTTTGGATGGCTCTGGCGGTGTTCTCTTCCCCTGAAGGATTAAATTCAGTTTGCCCCGTTGTAATATAAAAATTTGCAAACCTTCCTCCCAAAACTCAATTTCATGTTAATTTATTAATAGTTGAATAACCTATCTATATTTTTCACTGAAATTCTTCTTTTAATATATATATATAAAAGGATTAAATTTAATTTCCCCCTATACGCTAATAATGTTGCGTAAAAAATTACTTTATAATACAAAAAACTTCAAAACCACCCTAAATCCCTCATGTCATTAATGGACCATCTAAAAATTAGAGCATGTTTCATTTGTTCAACTGCGATATCAATTTCTTGTCAAAAAAGAAAAAACGTATCTATATATATATATATATATATACAATCATCTCCTTTTAGAATTTTCACTGGTTTAGAGCCAAACAGTCCTCTAATATAAAATATTGAGATCATGATTCCCAGAGCTCAAGCAAGTATTCTCAAATGATCATGGAACAAATTCTTGTTGGGTATTGTAATTTGGATGCGAATAACATTTTATTTATATAAAATTTGAATTATTTATGATTATACTAACTATTATTTTTAAACAGAACCTAAATGGATGCACATTTATGCGTTGAATTGACCTAAATATATGTGACAAAAGAATAGAGATTGGACGATTATTATTGAAGTTTATAGGTCAAAAAATGAAGAGCTTGAACACAATAAATGAAACTCTTTAACTTAGCAATAAAATGCTAAATTAGAACGCCACATACCTGACAATATCCACCACTAAGTTGACGGTGAAGAACTAAGCATTGGAAACAAAATTGAATATAATGAAGTATCAGCTGGACAAAATATAAAAAAGATGAACAGATTGTAAAATTATTTGTTGTTGAACTGTGTTAATTTTCATGCAGCAGAAGAATGAAAAATATAATATAGTCGATTATGTTTTATTTCGTTTGTATTATTGCATTACCTAATAACAATCGTAAAAATATAGTAATAAATGCTTTAATCTGAATGCTCTATTGAAAAAAATTCTAAATTTTAAGGTTTCAACATTGAGAGTATATTCATCAATTCCAATTCAAGGAGCTCTTTAACAATTAAAGTTCTGTGTTTGTATCACAAATTCGTAGTCTCTTTAAGTTTAACTATTTGATTTTTGTGGAATTTTTGAGTTGAAGATATTTTTCCAGAATTGCATATGATTGGATCTATCTGTACTGTGGAAAGCCATTAAAATAAAAACAATTGTTTGGAAGACAGAGGGTTTTTCCGAATTCCATCTTTCACATTGTCTTTTAATTTTGCGTTTGTTGGTGGAACTTTTCATACAGAAATTTGTTAAAGCAACTAAAATCATCATTATATCTATATTTTTTTTTCTCTTTTTAATTTTTCAAAAACTCATCAAGCTTTACATCACGGCTTATGTGTACGTAAATTTTCCGTTTTGATGGGCTAACCGCCTACTTTAAGCATAGTCATAGATAGTCAAATCCGCGATATATCTCGACCGAAACAAACGGCCTTGCTCCCTCGCGACAATATAGAACAAAATTGAATTAGAAACGTAGAGTACCAGTCGACCTACTGGAAGGAACACTGGTACAATCCAATAAATCTGACCGTCGCGGCATGTCGGAACGGAACAAACAACTAAATTGGTAAAGAGAAGACGAAGAAGACGATGTGGGTTGAAAAATAGATTTGGTAGAGGGCATTGCATCTTTTAGTACCTGCAACATGGGAAATTGAGAAACGATAAGAGACAAGAAAAAGAAGAAGATGGTGTGAGAGTTGAAAAATAGATTTGGTGGAGGACCTCTGCATCTTCTAAATCTGCAATTTGTTAACTGAAACGGTGAAGAGAAGAAGAAGAAGAAGAAAATGGTAGGACAGAAATTTGCTTGCGATCTTGTGGACAATTAAGGAAACAAAAATTAGAAAGTAACTCTTTCAGGTTCAATTGTGGCAAGAATCCCTTGCCAGGTGGATTCCATGAAAAAAATAAAACCAAAAGCAAACCAAATTTCAATTCATTGTTTATATAATCTATAACATTAATTTATGATGCCCAAAATTATACTAATTATTTTATATAAGCAAGAAATAGAGTTTTAAATGCTTTAATATTTTTTTTATAATTTATTTGAAGTTTTTTAAATAATTTAATAACAAAATTACGTGGAATGTTCGTAATTATTTCGCAATAATACAATGAAACTAAAACCTTATCATCTGTTTCGATTCCCGCAACTGTTCTTGCGAACTAGGGGCATACTTGTTTGCTATGTTAGCAATGATGGCCTAAGGTGTGGAAACGTGATGCTCTTAATTAATTCTCTCGACTCCTGCTTTTGCAGAATCAATTATTATTCAAGTCAATTGGCTTCGTACCTAATCAACCAGAGTCATCAAACTCTTTTCAACTTTCATTATGCATCCTGCTTGAACAGTTTATGCTGATTACTACTTAAGTAATGAATGAAGTGAATAATTTAGCAGTCATTACATTATATAGAAGTTATACGTGAAAAACCCAATTTCAGCTCGACATATCTTAACCCAATGTTTGGTGCAGCTCGGCCAAAATTCATTGAATGGATGTAATTCTTATGTATCATCGTCAAACCTAATGACTTAATTTAATTTGTTCTCTATTACTTGTGGTAGTAGCATGAAAAGTCTTTGAAACCTTCACTTTGTGTATGTAAATTGGCAAACATACCAAAACGCAGTGTGTATCCAAGGCCACACGCATGCCTAAAATCCCTTTTGACGAAATTACCTTTTTTTTTCATGTTTTAATTTCTTGGTGTGCATGCATGGTTTTTATGTTCATAAATAATATTTAATGTAGCGTGTGTGGAAAAAAGAAAAGAAAAGAAAATAATTGATACCGCCGGCCAATAACCACTCAAGATGTCCCTTTTAAAATTTGCCCATGCCGTGTCCTGAACCACTTGCACGGTCTAGCTTACATCAAGGCTGCCCAACAAACAAAGTTAAGGCTGGTAGATGATATGGGGATAGTTCAGCAGGTCAGGCTCATTTAATATGTACAGTCCAACATTATTTTTGGACTCAGTTGGGTCTGACCACTCTACCATAGTCGTCTAGTCAAGTGGACTATTCTCGACCGCATTCAATTGTAGGCTTTAAGCCACTTGGTCCATTCAACCATCTCTCTAGTCGATCGTCCCGTCTATTCAATCATTATCGACCAAATGACTTATTCCGATGTTGACTCATACCCTTGCTGCATTTAATATTCTAACAAATAGCATGCCTCGCATTAATAATGCGTACTAGCCGGTACAGTCTCTACCACCAACTCTGCCACTAACCCTGCCACCAACTTTGACAAGGAAGCACCTACCTAGAGCATTATTCACCCTAAAAAGCAGAAGATGATGTCACTTCGAATAGTATCGAGATAAAAAATTACCATTAACCCCCTGACAAGGACAAGAGCCCTCTGCACCTGATAGGGACACCTTTGATATATTACACACCAGGAGAAAGCTATAAATACCAGCCACGCTTCAAGTAATATCAAATACACTATAAGCTCCTAATATTCTGTTCGATTACCTTCTTCGATCAAAACTAACTTGAGCATCGTAGTATCTTCATCGAGGGCACCTCAACTAGTTTAAAATTTGTTGTTGCAGATCTCAGATCTTGAGAAATATCGCTGTTGGATCATTCGACCTCCTTGATCAAATTAGCCCAAACACCACCTTTTTTCACTATAAACGACTTTCAATCTCATCATTTTGGTGCCGACTGTAGGAACACATTGAGATTACAACAAAAAAATGGTGGACACACATAGAGCCGTATCTAAAAGCGAGGAGAACAAGAGGTCCGCACTCCATCTGCCCCTCTGCCCTAACAAGGTTCACATGCTTTAAGCCCCAGCGCCCCCCAAGAGCAAGTTGTGACATTAACTATGCTCCAGTTGATGGAGTTAATAAGTGAGCAAATCTCTATTCAATTTTTTTCCCAACTCTTCATCGTATTAAATCGGCACACCACCGTGTCAGCCCCGGTAGACAGTGCCACCTTGCAACCACCTCCACCAAAAAAAGGTCCTTTAGGGACAACCGTGGTCGCCAAGAGTCCAAGCAGCCACCAACCAAACATAAAGCCAGTCCTAGATGCCCCCAAGGAGAGAGGGGGCAGTCGGAGTTAAAGGAGAAAATTGCTAACTTCGTTGATCATCACATTTGACCTAATCAAGCTCTGCAGTGCGATAGAGTCAAACGCTCCAGACATAACCACTATAAGGAAATGGAAAAATCTACAGACCTCATGGCCCGGCCCATTCAAGCCTCGCAGCGTGATAGGGTCGAGCGCACGAGACCCTATTTTGATCAAAACACCACCCAAGCTGATCGGGATAAGTGGGAAGAGGTTTCCCACTAAGTTCAACAATTAAACAGATGCCTTGATGAGATCTCAAGAAGAAATATTGAGAGAGCACCCAATCCTAAGGGCCCCTGGAGGTCTTGTTGAGAGAGAGGCTCCTCCTTCATTTAGGAGATTGTCGATGAACGCATTACTGTCAATGTAAAAGTCTCGATCGGACTGCCCAAATACAACGACTCAATAAACCATAATGAGCATTTGATACAATTCGAGCATATGATATAGCTACACAGGTACAATGAGTATATCCATGCCAAGATTGCACTTAATTGGTTTGTAAAGCTGGAGCCCTCATCGATATGCTCCTATGATCAATTTTGTGACAAGTTTTTGCAGCAATTTGCCAGCTAGAGAAAGGCAAAACTCCCCTACACCCACCTCTATACCGTTAAGCAAAATGATGAGGAGTCCCTCTGTGACTTGTTAGCGAGATTCAACACAGAGGTCCTCAAAATAGACAATCTTAGGATCGAGTTCCTAATCGATGTGCTATTTTTAGGGCTCAGACATAATAAATGCGCTAATGCATTGGTGCATGAAAGCCCCAAGTTGATGGAGAAACTGCTCAACCTAGCAGAGAGATACATGATCCAGGAAGAGATGAACAAGCTTAAGTTTGGATCCTCTGAGATTGACAAAAAGAAGAAGGAGAGAGATGACTAAAAACACAGAGAAAGAGATCAATATCCAATAAAATATATCCACGACTACACACTATTGAACCTTACGGGATAGGGGTCCTGTATGCTATTCAACATAATAATCTCCTCAAAAAATTAAGAAAATTGATGAAGACTGAAGCAATAAAAATATCAAAGAAGTATTACCACTTCCACAAACAGAAGAGGCATGACGCTAATGAATGCTTCAACTTTTAGGATGAGATTAAAAGGCTCATCAGATAGGACCATCTCAAAAAATATGTATATATGGATACGTAGATTGAAAGGGGCAAAACTGACCAAACTCCCCATATAGAAAGGTCGGTTAGCCCTAGCAGAGAGGACAAAGGAAAAAAATCCACCTACGAGGATCACCTACCCATTCGAGGAGTGATTGATATGATTGTAGGAGGTTCTGTTGGGGGGACTTAAAGTTAGCCAGGCAGCAAACTCAAAGGAGGCTAGAGTCAACTAAAGCCTCACTCGTCAAAACAACATTCCACGTATCGACAAGCGCAAAGCCTATTTCATTCACTGATAGTGACTTAGCCCACCTCGAGGAAAAGAATATCAACCATAAAGTTGATTGTCCTATGGTAATCTCTGTTGAGATTACCAACTTCGAAGTGTGGAAGGTCCTAGTCAATAATGGCAACTCAACCAATATTATTTTTCTCTTCACCCTCAAAAGAATGAACATGGGCCAGCTGAAGTTCGAGCCTGTACAAACTCCTTTAGTTGGATTTAGGGGGTCAAAAATCATTCTAAAAGGATCCATCAAAATATCGACGTTATTTAGGGAGGCGCTCCAAAGAAGAACCTTGATAGTTAACTATTGATGGTTGAAGCCCCATTTTCTTATAATGTTATCATTGATCGACTAGCCCTAAATGATTTTCATGCTATTATATCGACCTACCACATAAAGATCAAATTTTTTACCCTAGCAGGCATAGGGGAACCTTTGTGAAACATCAAGGAAGCGTGGAGGTATTACAACATTTTGATCGAGTTGAGCGAGCAGAAGACTCGACTACAATTGAAGACCTTGGGGGACACATTTGTAGCGAAACCCATGGAGACCCAAGCCAACAAGAAGAGAAAGTTGGAGGATACCTGGGTGGAGCCCATTGGGGAATTTAAAACTATCGAGTTGGAGTAAAGAGGCCTCAACAAGACAACTCGCATCGGGACAGACATAGGCCCCCACTTGGAATGCCTTATGGTCAATTTCCTGAGAAGAAATATTGACATCTTTGCATGGAAAGCATCTGACCTCTAGGGAATCAACCTAATGTGATCATGCATTATCTTAACGTCAACCCCTCATACAAATCGATTAGACAGAAGATGAGGACATTCAATGCTGAGAAAACTCAGATCATCGAGAAAGAGGTCAAGAAACTCTTAGATGCATGGTATATTATAGAGATTCAATATCCTTCTTGGCTTTGTAATGTTGTACTCATCTCAAAAATTGAGGGACAATGGCAAATGTGTAACGATTTTATAGATTTAAATAAAGCATGCTCTAAAAATCCTTACCCTCTACCTCGAATAGATTTATTAGTTAACTCAACTGCTAGTTGTGAGTTGATGAGCATGATAGATGCATTTCAAGGCTACCATCAAATTTTCATGGCTTCTGAGAATAGGGATAAAACTTTTTTTGTTGGTCTATTGCTTTTTGGTCATGTTTTTTTGACTAAAAAATGCTGGAGCAACTTACTAAAGGTTGGTCAACTTTATATTCAAAAATAAAATTGACAAGTTGATGGAGGTGTACGTCAATTTCATGATTGTAAAGATGAAAAAAGCCTAAGACCACTTGCACGACCTCAATCATACTTTTGGAATTTTGAGAGCATTTGGTCTGAAGCTGAATCCGAACAAGTGTACATTCGAGGTCCGTGGAGGTAAATTTCTCAGCTACATAGTCAGTTAACGAGGTATTAACCCGCAGAAAATTCAGGTCGTTCTTAACATCGCTTCTCCACGAACAATCAGAGATGTCCAGAGGCTGGTCGGAAGGATTATTATCTTAGGCAGATTCATTGCAAGATTAGCAGATAAAAGTTTACCTTTCTTTAAAATTCTTAAAAATGCCAAGAAGTTGAGCTTCCAGTGGAGTGAATAATGTGATCAAGCACTGGTCAGGTTGAGGCATTACTTGTCTTTGTCCCCTATACTTGCCAAACCTAAACTGAGAGAGGTGCTTCAGATATACTTTGCGGTCTCTGAAGCATCGATCAACTCGATCTTGGTCTCGACCAGAAAAGACAGCCATCGATCAGTTTGTTATTACAGTAAGTCACTCCAAGGACCAAAACATAATTACTTAGAGATTGAGAAATTTACCTTGGCACTGGTCACCGCGGCTCGAAAGTTGCACCTATATTTTCAGTCTCATGCTATTGTAATACTGACCAACTAACCACTGAAATAAGTGTTGTCGAAGCTTGATATATCCGAAAGGCTGACCAAATAGGCCATCAAATTAGAAGAATTCGACATTACCTTCCAGCCGAAAGCAGCCATCAAAGTATAAGTTCTAGCCGACTTCATCACTAAGTAAGTTGACTTTCTAGAGAAAAATGGTGAAACTCTTCTTGTTTGGACGTTGCACGTTGATGGATTGTTGACCACATCTGAAGAGGGAGTAGAAGTAGCACTCTGATCCCCAACAGTAAAGAAATATGATTTTGCAATAAAATTGGACTATACAGTCACAAATAATGAGGCAGAATATGAGGCCCTCCTCGTTGGAATGAGAATGGTGCTCGATCGGGGTATCGAACACCTAGTTTGATTACAAATTCTCAGCTGGTGGCCGAACAGATTGATGAAAATTTTGAAGCTAAAGACTCGACAATGAGTCAGTGCCTAGCGGAGGTTAGAAAGTTGTAGCAGTCATTCAAATGTTCACCCTCAGCTAGGTACCTCGACTAAGAACAAGCGGGTGGATGCCCTATCAAAATTTACAAGCTCAACCAAGGGCACAAGAGATAGGAAAATAACATTTTTGGTTGCCGATAGGCCATCGATCGGACCATTCGAGGATAATCTAGTAGCAAGCATTAAGGGGATAGTTTCTTCTTGGCATGACGCAATCAAACTCTACTTGAGCCATGGCACAGTTCCCAAGGATAGAAATGAGGCTTGACGCCTTCAAAGATAAGTTGCCAAGTTTGCGCTCGATGAGCATGATCAATTGTATAAGAGGTCAATCTCTGGACCCCCCTACGGTACCTGGACCTCGATCAGGCTCTCAAAGTATTGCAAGACATCAACGCAGGTATGTGTGGCAACTATTTCGGAGGGAGATCCCTTGCACACAAAGTAATCTGGTACAAATACTTTTAGCCAACATTATTAAAGGACTCAGTGGATTTTGCTCAAAAATATACATCATGCCAAGTCCATTCAAACCTACTGTATTGACCCACCGCGCCCATGGTCAATGTCCAAATTTCTTGACTATTCAACCAATTGGGGATTGACATTTTAGGTTTGCTAACGAAGTCGATAGGCTAGCTAAAATTCATAATTATAAAGGTCAAGTACTTTACCAAATGGGTCGAGGATGAATCTATTTCTAAGATAACAGATTTAGCCATCAAGAGTTACATCTAGAAGAACATCATTTGTCATTTTGGCCTACCCAAAGTCCTTATTTTGGATAATAGTGCTCAGTTCCAAAGCAGGAGTACCAGATATTGGTGCGAAGCCTTGGGGATCACTGAACACTTTACTTCAGTGGGCAATCCTCAATTGAATGGCCATATGGAGATAACAAATAGAACAATTCTTGACCATCTAAAAGCCAGGATATAGGATATTAGCTTGAACTGGGCAAACGACCTCCCCAGAGTGCTATAGACATATAAGATAACTCCCAAAATAGCCACAAGTCACAGCCCTTACAGTCTGGTCTACAGGTCTGAGGTAGTCATTCTCTTAGAGTTTATTCAACACACAACTTAAGTCATTCACTTCCATCATCCTAGAAACACATCAGAGAGAAAGCTCGGCCTTGAGACTATCGATGAGCGTAAGCAAAAAGCTTACAATAGTATATAGTGCTACAAGTAGAGAATGGTCGAGAACTATAACAAAGGGATCTAGCTGTATCGTTTTAAGGTTGGAGACCTCATTCTCAAGAAGGTGAAAGTCTCCAAGAACATTAGCAAGCTTGACTCGAAATGGAAATGGCCTTATACCGTTGTAAAAATGTTAAAGCATAACACCTACAGACTTGCTAATATAGATGGGGATAAACTCCTTCACCCCTGTAACGCCATCAACCTAAGGAAATTTTACATCTAAAAAATTATATTATAATCATCCTTATATTTCGAGATATGAATAAAGTTTAGGCAACATTACCATCATTGGTTTACATTGTCATAACCGTATCTACCTTGCATCCACTCAAGTTTCTAGTCAACCTTGTAGTCGATAAATAAACAGTCTCATGCTGCCACTTAAATTCCTAGTCGACCATATAGTCGACGAATAAGCAGCCCTATGCTGCAACTCAAGTTCCTAGTCAACCCCGTAGTAGATGAATAAGCAGCCCCATGTTGCCACTTAACTTTCTAGTTGACCCTATAGTTGACGAATAAGCAACTCCATACTGCCACTTAAGATCCTAGTCGACCCCGTAGTCGACGAATAAGTAGCTTCATGCTGCCACTCTCTCGTAGACCCTGTAGTCGACAGAGAAATAGCTTTGCACTGCCCTATCAATTTTGAGTCAACCTCACAGTTGACACGAAAAAACTTCCTCATACTGCCAAACTGAAGTTCTAAATCGACCACGTAGTCAACCCAAAATAGCTACATGTTACAAATTTGTATTTTTTGCCAAAATTATACAATCAATCCCGTAGTCGATTAGCAAGTCGACCATACAACAATGAGAATCGACTACACAGTTGTGAAAAATAAACTGCTAGCACGCTTTGGAAAAACCATACGTCTGTCAACATTAAGCAAAATCAACGACAACATTGTTAATTTCTTGATAATGGTCTTAATAATTGACTACATTGTCAACTATTCTCCATACTATTGCTGCAATAAAGTTGCATTCAACTAGAGGCATGAAACTCATTTTATTCGATAAAATAGATGACGAAAAAGATTTTTCATTCATTCATTGAAAAGCTTATTACAATTCTATTACAAAAAAAATTAGAAGAAAGAAAAAGACAAAAGCAACAAGCTCTAGGATCAACTTTGGCTGGACCTGGCATGGTCATCTTCTGGCCATTTTGAGTCAGGCTCTGGCAGCCCTAACATGAGTGGCACAATAGCTTAGGGTGGTCGAGAAGGCCTCACAATGTTACTTATAAAGTCAGTTGAGCACAACACTTACTACACCACGTCGACCTACTCCTCCCTTAACTTGACAACAAGGTCCTCAGTGAAAGCAAATTCGTTCACCAACTCCTGCAGCCTTGCATCGACCTCAGCCTTCTTTTGTTGAGCTTCAGTCGTGGGCTCAACAGGCACATTTATCATGGTGTCCTTTTCCCCAGCACCATCGACCCCACCCTCCTCAGATTTGGGGTAAGGTTGCAGATTGTTATGAGTGCAAGGCTTATTATACTCTTATCATCAGGCCAAAAAGCATAGCCCAGGCACTCAAGCTGCTTAATGACCTTATTGAATGCATCTTGGGCATCATCAATAGACATAATCACACTCACATCCTAAAAGGCCAAGCTCAAGATGAACTACTCTACCACCTCCTACTGCATTATAAGGAGATATCGAGTTAAAGCCTCCCACGGCTTATTAATTGCCTCCACGCGACCCACCATCTGACTTGATGAGTAACTTACCTACAAATCCAAGTGAGCTTTTTTAATTATTGTGTCCATCTGGCTTCTCTCCTGACAGCCTGAACAAGCTGTTGATCTCTGGAGTTCAGCTACTTCTTAAGCTCTACCGCATATTTGGTTAGCTAGTCGACTTGAAGCTGGAAAGACTCAAGCTAGACCTTGACGGTTTCCACATCCCCTTCCCCTTGTAGCTCTTTTTGATCCACCAAAGCTAGTTCCGACCACCAGAAAAGGTTGTGTCCTAGTTAGCCCATCTGCAACATAAGAGTGTCAGGGTACAGTGCAACTAGTTAAAGTAATTTGATGAGAAATCATCAACCTATTACTCACCAAATTACAGTGGTATGCCAAAGCCCTAAGAGCCTCAATCTAACTCAGGCCTATCAGTTTATGTTGATCCATAGAGAACAGCCTAGTTACCATTCATTTGATGATGTAAGTGTCCGTCATTCTCCATTGAAGGATAAAAGTCGAGTCAGTTACCTCTATGTTGGGGTCAACACCAAAGAAAGATGATGGTAAATGAGGGAGTTGGAACAACACTCCATCCCCATGCTTTTCAAACAGGTCATAGCCTATCACCGTCTTTTGTTTCCCCTTATCGCTCACTATCCTCTTAGGCGTCGAGCCTCCCTGTTTGATCATCTACTATTTACCCTAACTCACAAGGCTACTTCATACAAGCTCTTTTAATTGAGTGAATTAGGGCTCAGGCGCCTGTTCAATTTAAGGCGCCACAAAAGCAGAGATCGATCGGGTCGAAGCGATCAGCTCTGTAGTGAGGGCCTCTCATTGAGCAACAACTGCTCAACAATGCTTTTCATTCCTCAAGGCCCTGGCTTGAGCTTCTACTTGACTTCTGGCCATTATTTTTTCTTGGTCTACCAACAAAGATAAAATTAAAGACATCAAAATCAAGCAGAATGAACAAAAATCACAGTAAACATAATTAACGAAGATCTCTACCTAGTCAATCACCCATGGGCAAGCAAGCTTGGCCGAAAATAGGCCAGCCAACACCAAACACCTCTCTTCAATCAAAACGCAGGCCTCCACATGCCTGAACTCGACCAAATCCCTAATGAAGGTGTTGGGCCAACTAGGTGTTTGGTTCCCCAGCATTTTCATAAGCCCCCTTCACCACCCCCTCGGAATGTTAAAACCCATTGGGCCCTAAACATAGAAAAAGTGCTTTTCCACTCTTGGCCATATGAGAAAGAAAGGGCTAATAGGAACTTTCGATGCGGGCATACCGTTAGGTAATAGAAGCCAAACTCTTCTGTGCTGCCTGACTTCTAGGATATTGGTAAATGAAATAGGTTGGAAAGGTTGGTGAAGGACATTCGCTGGTCGAACAAATACATCAACACAACGAAGCTATAAAGGATAGCGAAACAGTTGGGAAGCAACTAGGTTATGCATACCTCTAGGCCCACCAAGAGATCGACTATTACTTGGGCTAAAGAAAATCTAAGGCCACACCTCAACCCCTCCTCAAACACCGTTATGCACCCCTTAGGAGGTTGATGCATCCTACCCCAAGCCCCAGGCACTAAAAGCTCATATTCTTCAAAGATATGGTACATTTTCCTAATTCGCACTAGGTCTGTTGGTGATATTTTAAAGACTATTTCAGTATGGTGGTCTGGCGTGAATAACTGACCATGAGATACAGTTGCTTCGCTGAGACCAGCCTCACTCCCAGAGGCAACCATTTCAATGCTTGAGCTACTTAAGCTGCTCGAGGTCGAGCTACTCAAGTTGCTCAAGGTTGAGCTATCGCTCGATGAACTATTAGGACCACTCTTATGCATACTCCCTAACGTACTCTTTTCCCCTGGAATGCTACACCCTTGGACCTAGTGTTATCGCTATCTGAGATACTAAACATCTTCGCAGAGAAAAAAATGAGAGAGAAAATCAAACAGGTAGAAGAACTTAAAGCAGATATCCTAAAAACTCTAAGCGCACAAAGGATTTTAAGAGCTTGACAGGCAAGAACTTGACCAGAGATGATTTCAACAAAAATATAAATGGATGTATCCACTCCCCATATTTATAAGAATTTGGATATGGGAACCCAAGCGACAGCAATAATTGCACTGTCGCCCCTTGGCACTTCGCATTCTATGATGTAACAGCGCATTAAATGAGCGAAAATTGTCAGAAACTCTGGTCGAGAATTCAAAAATCTTGGTCGAATATTCACAAATCTGGTCGAGTAGATAGAACCCTGGTCGAATGCGGATAACCACTACAAAACCGTCGTAACTGCCAAAATCGATATACCAAACTCTTGAAATAGCATAAGCTAATTTGAGAAAAACTGAAGGAAAGAGAAAAATAATTGTGACAAATCTAGCTCTCCTACGAGCTAGGACAAAAGTAAAGGTTGTCAATGTGAGTTCATAGCTAGTTGGTGTATTCGAATAATCAAAAAAAGTTATATTTCTAAACCCTATTTTGATTGGTTCTGCAAAATCCAATTTTGATACAACGCAATTCAAAAATGAAATCGAAATAAATATAAAATCAAAATAAACAAAAGAGGGTGGGACCAAAAACTTATTATATATTGGAGTCAATGGTATCTAATTAGTTCTACCTATTATTAGATTTGAAATAATGACTCCTGCTATATGAAAGCAATACTCTAACCACTAAGTTAAGTAGGATGATAAGGGGACCTAACATGTTAAAAAATGTAAAAGTCAATGTCATATTAGAAGTATAGTTGAATTTTGAATTTGAGATGTTCTAACCATCAGTTAGTGCATTTAAACCCTAGTAGAGTTCTCAATTATTTGGTGGCACTATCAAGGTTAATTATCTCTTTTTCAGCAAAAAAACCTATTCAGAAGTGAATGATATAGAAGTATAAAAATTAGTCTTCTTTTAGTTGCAGTGCATTTTCCCATTCCACTAGGACAACTACAGTCTACAATTGCCTCATTTGCAACGTAACAATAGGGCATCTCAACCCATCACCTTTACCAAAAGGAATGTAGCATACATATGCCATCTTATGAATAGATATATATCTTTTTAATTGATTTCTAAATTGATGACATGTCCTTTCTTTCAAACTCCATTCAAGCCATGTTGGGGAGAGTATTGGAGAATGGCGAAGTGGACTGCATCTCTATGAGCTTGCAGCACCTGTTGGAATTGGGATATCTAATGGTAATAGGCATTGTGATGATGGCCTTATCCAGGATTGAGGTTCCTTTGTAAGCGTAGAAAATATCTTCTCTCACTCATTTTGGGTTCAATAAACAACAATTGGACTCGAGGAACTTCAATTGGTGCATACAATTTTTTATCGATTCTATTTTTGATGAATTCGAATAAAGGAAAAAGTTCATTAAAAAAGAAAGTTCAAGTCAATCAATTGTGGGTCAATCCATATTGAGAAAACTTCTGGTTTGAGCATCCCGAGTGGTTTTTGTCACACGTTTGCTTTTCAACATGAGCTTCTGCTTCTTTTGAAAGGCAAAATGAAGCAAATCTTCTTACTTGGCATGAACTTGCCTGGAACTTACCTTCATGGAGTTTAGATAGCATCCTTATAGTGTAGTATCTTCACTCACTCCTCTTTTTTTTTTTTTTTTTTTTTTAAGCTCTTATGTGAAAATAGGAATTCGAATTCAGTAGATTGCTCTATGTTGTTGTTCTTGCAAGGCATGTTTGTCGGACCTTAGGCCCATTTCCCAATGTTGGGCCCAGATTCTTGACCCAGACTTGAGTCCAGCCCAGTAACTGAAGTAGGCTTTGTTGGACCCTGAGCCAATAGTGTCAATTTTGCCTAATAATATCGTAACTCCTTACCTAAGTTAGTAAAATTATTGTATATTTATCTTATAAATTACCTTTGTATGTCAAAATTGTGCATGAGAAATGCTATTATCAATATTTTTCCCTGACTTACGTACAATATCAAACATGTAACATTTTCGTTTATGAGACTCTATCTCTAGAAAAATTACACGTCCTGTTAATTTTTTTCTCAGAGATTAAGTATAACAAAATAAGAAAAATTATATTCTAAAATTACCCTTTCGTTTGTTATATTTCAGTGGGACAAGGACAGAAAAACTACGTTAGTTTAAATTTTAGATTGTGGTTCTATATGTTGAAGACTTCCCTTGTGAACAAATTGAATTCTTGCATCAGCATAGAATTCACTCTCAATTTTGAAGACATCTTCCCGTTTTGGTGGATTGGAATTTGGAGGGAAATATTGATCAACTTCTAACATGTGAAATTTAAAAATAATAACGTAAATTATTTTATGAATCTCATTATCTATTGGGTGTTTGATCATAATTAAAATTTTTTTTGACTCAATTCTAATTTGTGGTCATTTATAAAATTTCATTTCTTGCTCAGTGCAAGAAAAGTGAACGAGAATGACTAAATATTAAATGGCAATATCAGAAATGTCACTTATTGATAAACTTCTCATTATAATAATAAATTTTATGAGTTTAGTAGTGACAATAATTTTGTATAAGTTATCAATAGTAAAAATTAGTGATTATCTAGTCTAAGTTGCAATTATTAATAATTAATGAAATACAATGATAATAGGAATTAAGTACCTTAATGATTGTTGATAGTATTGCATGTGTTGCAATTGTCAATCGCGGCGATCTAAACATAATTATTGTCACTGTTAAGTTTGTAAAAATTATTGTTATAATAAATAAAATTTGTCATCACTCAATATTTATACTAATTTTGGAATAGTCTAAAAATTTGAGAAAGCTCAATAAAGTTTTAAATATTCTAAAAGGTTATAGATAGGCGCGTAAAGCTCTAGACATTTTCTAAATAGTTCTAAAACATTTCATAATTAAACCTTGGATAATATTAAGGTTAATTTAAAAAATTGTAGACAAACAGAGAAAATAATAAATACACTGTAGAAATGTATAGATGGGCATGAAAGCTTCTAAAAAGTTGACACGTGACAGTCGATACAGTCATTGCCACCAACTCTGCCACAATCCTGTCACCATCTTTGGTAGAGAGACGCTTACCAGAGGTACTGTTCACCCTAAAAAATAGAAGATTGTGCCACTTGGAGCAGTACCGAAATCTAAAATGACCATTAACCCCTTGATAAAGACCAAAGCCCACTTCACCTGATAGGGGCACCATCGACAAATCACACTTGGAGAAGGCTATACATATCTCATAACTAACCACGTTCCAGGTAATGCCAAATACACTATAAGCTCTCAATATTCTGTTCGATTAACTTATCTTGATCAGAACTGACTTGAACGTCGGAGTGTTTTAACCAAGGACACTTCGATTAGTTTACTGTGTGTTGATTATTGCAAATCTTAGACTTTAAAAAGAACACTAGTTGGATTACTCGACCTTTCTAGTCGGATCTATCCCAAACAGTACCTTTTTACTCTAAATCATTTTGAACCTCATCAATAAGATTGAGGTGTTATCGTCACATTGTTTTAAATAATTAATTTAAAGAGGTATAGATATATTAACACATTTTCCTTTTATTTACTTAATTATCTTGAAAATTTATAATATTGTCAACCCTTTTATTTCTCTCTATGGATTGGAAACTTTTAGTAATTGCAAGAATTATTCTCTTTCTTCCTTCATTTTTCAGTCGTCCTATCGAACATATTTTTCTCTGTGACCACGTGTCAACCTCCCAAACCAAATTGTTAATACTTAATTCTCTCCCTGAATTTTTCATCCAAAAAAGATTTAATCGCTAAATTTCCATCATTGCATTAGCTGATCCTATTTTTCTCTCTATGGAAACTTTTAGTAATTGCAAGAATTATTCAACCCTCCAAATCCATACAAATTCATTCCAACAGACGCTGCTGCAGAAATATCCATGTCGAATTCAGGAATTCGGCTGAAAATGGAAAACAATTTGTCGGCCAGTTTTTGGGAAATTCTATAGTCATTGTAAGTAAATAGTGTTATATTTTGATTTTGGCTTTCAAGAATTAATAATGACGGATCCTTTTTTTTTTTTAATTATAATAACGTCTGGGTATTATGGATAAAGTATTGCATCAGTCTTTCCTTTTCATATGAAATATTGTTTCTTGGGATGCAAGTTTTTTGGGTTATTATTTAATCTTGTATGTTTTTCTTTCCTCTTGTTGTTTATGCTGATATGATGCATAGTATGGAAACCTCCACATGCGTAGTAGTTAAGGGGGAATGTGATGCTTATGAAGTCCTTCTGTTGGTTGCTTGACTGTAGGTTCTTCTTGAATAGGATTGATCGAAGTAAAATTTTTACACTTGAGTCGGTTGCCAAGATTCAGGCTCATTGAATTTCCAGAATATGTATGTTTA
>JACGDI010005826.1:303551-334358 GCA_014898725.1 Jacaranda copaia
GTTATAGTGTGGGTGTGTCCTAAAAATAGTTTTGCTTAAGTTGTACTTATATAATTAAAAAAAAATACATTCTAGACATGACACTTGAAAACACATTGTATTCTAATAAATTTTTATTATACGTCATGTATAAATATAATATATAAAATATCATAGTTCACGTTATTTATACTATACTTAAATTAAAATAATAGTCTCTCAATTTTTTAATTATACTACTTGTGAAATTAATAGTTTTACACAACTTAAGCGAATTTCAAATTTAAATTTGGTTTCTCAGTTTTATTTTTTTATTTTAAAAAATGAATCTCCATTCATTTTTATTAAATTAGATGTACTTTGATTTGCAAAAGTAACAGTAAAAAATCTTTGAAGGAAGCATTAGAATCGGCAATAACTTGAAATTGCAAAACAGAGGAAAATCGTGTTGCCCGAGCTGCAACTTGCTTATAAACGAACCAAAAATTAGAGACGACGAAGTCTAGGTCGGTGGAGCAGGAGGATAGGCCAATTGATTTCATTTTCAAAATTCATTCTTATATTTTTTATTATTTAAAAAATAAAATACATTATTTTTTTATGTATTTTTATTCGATATTATTTTTATTTTTATTTTTATTTTGAAACATATTCTCCAATAATCTATACATCTTCTTTCACTAATATAAATTCTCTCTCTCTCTCTCTCTCTCTTTGTATATATATATTCCATTATTTCTATATTTCTACACTTACAATTTGTTAAATTCAATATAATTATTACTTTTTCAACAATATATTCAAATACAAAGAAAATGTTTGGTTATGTTTTTTATTTAATTTTATTATGTGCTTTGGGATGATGAATTATTAGAGAATGTGAAAGTTATTTTTTTGATATATTTGTTTATGTTTTGGGGAAAATATTTCTTAATGAACAATCCAATTAATGTTTTTTTGTAAGATTTTTGTAGTGATAATAGAATTGAGTGATTTTTTAAATATTAAAATAATAATAAAATATATATATATATATATATATAATGTATATAATATATAAATGTATATATTGAAAAATGTGTGTTTTGAAGGAAGAAATAAAGATATGTTTAATTATGTTTTCCAAAATAATATTGTTTTTGGGAAACATAACCAAATATTCCCAAACTCATTTTTAATTTATTTTTGTTAACTATTTTTCAATATTGCTGAAAATGAAAATTAGAAATGAAAATAAAATCAAATGATTTTAGATAATTAGTTATTGAAAATGAGTTGAAAATAGATTTGTATTTGAATAGATTTTTGGAAAAATAATTATTATGTTGAGTTTAATAGATTGAAAGTGGAGAGAGATAGATAATGGAATAAAAAGATAAATATATAGATTATTGAAAATATATATATATATATAAATTATTAAAAAATATATTTAAAAAAAATGATGTTGAATAAAAATAAATAAAAAATATTATTTTTTATTCTTAAAATAATAGAAAATATGAAAATGATGAATGAAAAAGAAACCAAACGGGCGCGTTTATTATACAGTAAACCATATAGTCCACATCTTCATCTTTTCGCTGGTAATTTGGCTAAAAACTGTACCAGGTTGTGGGATCCCTTTCTCCCCACATTTCTTAACAACACAGAATCTTCCGGTCAAGAAATCTGCCTCTTTTCTCCTTATAAGTTTCAAGATTTTTCTGTATTTCCAGAGTAGTGGAAACCATACATGAGTATTTGCTATGGAAATCACCGGTTTGCTTTTGTTAGCCCCCCAAAACTGCCGAAATTTTCACCCAACCGGAAATCACTGGTTCGGCTGAAGTTTGAGGTTGCCGTAAAACGGAATCTGCCTCATTTTTCTTCTTCTTTTTCCTCCCAAAAGCCCATTTTGAGACATGAGTTTCTTGTTAGAGCTGCCTCTGCTGCTTCTTCTGCCCCACTTGGTGGCTCCGAGGCAGAATATTCTGGTAATGGTTTTATGATTTTAGTTCCCTTTGAGGATCATCTATGTGAAATTATGTGTTAGTCTTGTGTACAAGGAGGACATACAGTGGAGAGAGTCATGGGGGCTAGCAAGATTCTGCATTTTTATCTGTAGCTTCACACTTTCACTGGCCCATTTAGTAGTTTCTTCTTTAACCTTAGACAGTTGTTGCTGGGTAAGCCATGATTTTCTATGAGTTCTCTCTTCTTTTAATTGCTACTGTATTTGATCCAGAAATTTATGGATTGTTCCTGTGTTGATGCTCTTGGCCCTGGAGAATTGGACAAGTTTACAGTTTTGCATTTTTGCCTGAGTGCTAGGATTATCTATTTGTTTGTTTGTGATTGATGATAAAGTTCATTTTTTTTATTGGATGCTGAAATGTTCTGGGATTCAAATCCATTTTCTTGGACTAACAAATTGTGTGACTTGTGGCAAAATTTGAATTATGTGGCCGGTCAAATTGATGATGAAAAACAGACTCACACCAAAAAAGATTTGTTTCCCTTCAGTTTACTGCTGTTTTTTGGATGTTTTATCGGTGTGTGTTCCCTTCATCTTTCCAGAGCAACTGCGCGGAGCAAGACCAAAGGAAAAAACAAAAAGAATAGCTGGCATAGATCAGGAGGAAATAGAAGATCCAACACTTTTAGCTGATTCGGATAGTTGCTTCTGTGAATTTAATGGGGTGCAACTACACCACAAGATTTGTGATGCCAAATTATCAGCTCCCGCTGCTATAGAAGAAGGTTCAGCTTCACAATCCCCTCGCAATACCAAAAGGGTTAATTTTCCTATGATTTTGTTGCACGGCTTTGGAGCCTCAGTCTTCTCATGGAATCGAGTCATGAAACCTTTAGCACTGGCCGCTGGTTCCAAAGTTCTTGCATTTGATAGACCAGCCTTTGGGTTGACATCGAGGGTAAATGCTGTTAAGCATCAATCCTCTGGTAAACAAGATTCCAGGCCCTTGAACCCATACTCAATGATGTTCTCTGTGTTTGCTACTCTGTACTTTATTGACTTCTTGGCTGCGGATAAAGCCATTCTTGTGGGGTATGTTCTACTTGCATCTTTCATTTTTCAGTATTCTTCCTTTCTTTTCTTTTTCTGCTAAACTTTGTAAAAGTCCTCCCCCCTCCCTCTTTCAACAGCAGAGTTTTGGTTGATTGATTAGGTTTAAGCCAATCTTCATTTCTTCTTTTATTAAATATCGCATAGTGCAATAAAGTATAACATAAGATCCTTTTCAGTTTTTGGTTCTGTTAGAATACAATTTAATTGTAACGGTACCTAGACAATATTCATACTGATATTTCTTTGAGAGTAAAGAAGTTATGAGAAATATTAGTACTCATACCATTTACTGGAAGATTGTCAGGCACTCTGCTGGTGCCCTTGTAGCCGTTGATGCATATTTTGAGGCACCTGAGCGTGTAGCTGCTCTGATCCTTGTTGCTCCTGCAATTCTTGCACCATTTGCTATGCAGAATGTTGTCAGAGAAAATCAAGCTGGAATTGATAATCAGATGCAGGGAAACAGCTCAGATTCAAATACCAGTGTGAATCTATTTTCCAGGATTTGCAGTATTTTATCAAAGTTCACTAAATATATTGCAGAGGCAATAGTGCATATGGTCAAAGGGATGGCAGACATGATAAACTCTCTTTATAAGAAAGCTTTGTCTGCAATCCTGCGCTCTACATTTGGTGTGATTCTGGTAATTAAATTTTGTTCCACATTAATATATGGTTTACAAAGTTGAAGTTATAGATGATGTTGCCTAGGCATTAGACGAACTGTTACAAAATTCTAATGGCCTAATAAATTTCTACAATGTGATTGGCCAAGGTTACATTTTGTGGATTTCTCATCGAGAACTCCTATTCCCTCTTCTTGGAGGGAAAACAACAGAGAGTGACTTATGATTTTAAAAGGAGACTAATGGTGTTAAAACTACTTGATTCAACTTTGAAAATTATGACTTATTGGTTTATCTCAACAGTAAGGAGTATTGCAGCACAGTGCATTGCTTTAACCAGTTTCTGACAAAGTAATTTGGAGTCCATACATATGCCGTTATGAGGACAGACTTTGAGATGGTTTTGAAAAATGTATTGCCATGAATCATTCTTTACACACACATATATACACATATGCATATAAGTAAAAATGGCCTGTTACAATGTCCTGTTTAATGTTTCAGATAAGGATGATAATCAATAAATTTGGTATACCAGCCATTCGCTCTGCATGGTATGATTCAAATCAAGTTTCTGATCATGTTTTGCAAGGCTATACAAAGGTGAGTTTTTGCTATTCCTTTTCTCTGAAATGGATGATGGTCTACTTGCTTTTCAATGTTCAGCAAGCTTAATTGTTCTCACTTCTTCAGCCACTGAAGGTCAAGGGCTGGGACAAGGCACTACTGGAGTACACATTGGCATTGCTAACAGATGCAGCGTCCGAACTAAAACCACCCTTGGCAAAAAGGCTTAGTGAAATCTCATGTCCAGGTTTTATGATAACTCTTTCTTTTAGCCTCCTGAATCTGTGTTAAGGAAACATTGCCTGCAAATAGACTGCTTGACTACACTCTAGTGGAATACACATTGGCATTGCTAACAGATGTGGCATCTGAACTGTAGCCACCCTTGGCGAAAGGGCTTAGTGAAATCTCATGTCCAGGTTTTATAATGACTCTTTCTGCCTTCCGAATGTGTGTTAAGGAAACATTGCCTATAAAATATACTGCGTTGATGAGGGGAAATAAATTTTCCTTGAGCATGAAAAGATATCTTCACAAGGGGACTAGATGAGCTCATTTAAGTTTCGTACTGGCTGTAATTATACATGTGTTGTTCCTGAGTTGGTGAAACTTTCAGGAAGAGACCACTCATGGGCATTGATATTGATCTTTAGTCCAACTGATTCTTGTGTATTTAGTCAAGTTGGACTGTTTATAATCACACCTTCCCAGCAACTTTCCACCACGTCTTGAACTAGATTCTCAAAATGATCGTAATTGTAGAAGCCTTAATAACTTACTATGTGTAAGGCATAATATGATTTTGATTATTGTCATTTACTTCATGCTCACAGTTCTGATTGTTACTGGAGATACCGATCGGCTTGTCCCGTCTTGGAACTCTGAAAGACTTTCGGGAGCCATTCCAGGAGCTTGCTTTGAATTAATCAAGAATTGTGGCCACTTGCCCCAAGAAGAAAAGGCTGAAGAATTTGTGTCTATTGTTGATAAATTCCTGCAAAGAGTCTTTGGTGTTGCAGAAGAGCTGTGCCTGCAAGCAGTGACTTGAGGCTGGCATCCATTCATACAATGCAGTTCATAATAAGAGCTTTTTGATTACTTCATTGTGATTATAGATACTAAATGAAGCACATTATATCAAAGAGCTGCAGAAAACATTTTCTGTATGGAATTTGAAAATGTAAATGTCATTATCAAAGTAATAGTAGAGTTCTCTCCGTGCATAATCAGTGCAACCATTTCTTAGAGCAAGCGCACACCATTTGTACACAACTCAAATTTTAATGCATCCAAAATACCTGAATCACAAATTTGTAGCTGGGAAAACGAGCTACTTATTGGCAGAATGTTGCTACGCATGTAAGACTTTTTACAAAGTATGTCATCACAATACACCAGTAATTTAACTTATGACTTGACTCCACAAGCAGCATAACAACAAGACTGTCAGAACAATTCTAGAAAGGAGGATAAGTTGATATGGTAACACTAGCATCTCTTGCAGCGGCAGGAACATCAAACCCTGACAAGAAATCATCACCAAAAAGTACTGCACCGGCTGCTAATGCTCCTGCACCTACTCCCATTCCAAAGCCAGGTCCAACCCCGTGCCCTGGTGGTGCTACTGAAGATGGCATGTTTATGTAACTACCAGGCGTAAAGTTATTTGTCATGGGGAAAACATTTGGAATATATCCCACATTAGGAGGAGGAGGAGTTGGTGGTGGTGGAGGTGGAGTTCTTGGCAGTTGATAACTAGGTCTGCCGGCTGCATGGTAGTTCTCCCCACCAAATGGGGGTTGGTGGGGATAGTTCTGAGGAAAAGGCATCAGATTGGTGCTTTCTGGCTGCTGGGATATGTTTAGAGCCAGATGGGGCCTGGGAGATTGCAAAGATCCATAGCCACTAGCCAGTTTAATGCCACCGTTGTGATCCTCAACACCTGCACATGATATAATACAGATAGTACTCAGTCTTGAGCCAAACAAAAATGATTTATATTTCAAGAAATCTTTGTGTACTTTGAATTATATGCTGTTCCACCTGGATATGATGAACTGGGCTCTTCCTTTTCTTCTGAAATTCGGATAGAGACATCAACAAATCCTACAGGTTTGTTTGAATTCTTTTTTCGCAGCTGAAAGCTCCCAACTTCTTCAACTGGCTTTGAGACATCAGATTTGGAATCATACTTATCCAAGAATTCTTTCAAAACAATAGTTGCTGATCCCAAGAGGCTTTCTCTAAGAAAGATTGGCTCTCTACTGTAAACTTCAACATGGAGGGCCAACTCTTGAAACTTTGAGTCAGAAGGATCAACTGCTGTTGAAAATTTTGTTTTCCAAACTGGATTTGGATTCCCTGAGTTGTCAATCTTGGTGCAATACTTATTCTCAGGATCAATCCATCCAACAGCAAACCACTGGAGCTTCCACAAGGATGAAGTTCGCCTAAGCCCCCGAGCAGAAATCAGGCGGACCTCAACCCATATTTTCCCCATCTTTGGCAAGCTTTACCAGTGAAATGAGAGCAGTGGGAATAGGATTTGTACCTGCTACTTCTTTTCTTGATAAAGCCAATAAAGTAGAAAAAGATGTATCCTACTTTGCATCATTAGGAGGGCAGCTTTCTTTATGCCAAGGAAAGTAATTTATTAATTTGGATATTATACAAAAGCTTTGGCTTGTTTTTGTACATCTAGGGTGTTTTGCCAGAATATTTTGGGAGAGTGATTTTTGAAAAGTGGGGTTAAAGAATTTGATGGTTGTTTATTTGTATTTTATGTGGTAGGTGAAAAATATTTTGAGAGAAAGTTGTTTGTTTGGTAATGTTTTGGATAGAAACAAATTTAAGTGTAAATGTTACATCAATTATTTTTTTATTGGTTTGTTGGGGTGAAATAGATATTTTGATATTATTTATAAATATGTATATGTAGATTGTATGATTGGTGTATGTATATATATTTGTAATAATGAATTTAGGTAGGGTACTGAGGAATGGATTTTTGGGTGAATTTTTAAGGGTATTTTGGAGGTTATATTGTGTCTTTTGAGAAGTGGGATTGAAAAATGTGATAGTTTAAATATTGGGAGTTGAAAAATATATTTAGAGTTTTGTAAACAAACAATGCCTTCACCTTTTCCTAACGACTTATAAGTGCATTACAGGTGGAAAGGAATCAATAGTCAAATGTTCACATTTCACAACATAACAGTGTGAAAAGCAGATAGTCCCGAATTTGTGCATAAAGTGAGATCTTGCAAAATTACTGTGCCCCTCCATATGATGTAGATCAAGGCCAAAATATGAAGGGCAAGAATTGTTACAAGGGAACCGAGAGGCAACATAGTGATTGTATGCAGATTATAGTTTCGTCCGTATTCTTGGAGAGGGAACTAACAGTAGCTTTCTACCAGCAGATATCAGCTGATCATCGTTGGAATAGCCTGAGGCAGAACGAGTATACATCATTGTCGTGGATCCCAGCGTATCGTCCCCAAATCCACATGCTCTGAAAAATGGCCTGCCAAAAAAAGTGAATGCAACAAATAAGTTGCACCAATCATGCCTATTCATGCAACAAGTGATGAGGAAGATAGCATCCACAAACAAAATCTATATAGAAATGCAGAATTTCCATATTGAGTTGAGACACTAAACATCGCATTTATGCAACACAAATGGCGATCAAATATATCAGTGAATCAGACAAGTTTGCTTTTGATCAGCCACTTATGATTCCCTTAACAATTGTACAAAAGGGTTGCTACCATTCAACTTTAGACATTCAAGAAGAGTTTCTGATATAGGGTACTTCACAGGCATCAGGGTAAAGGGGTCTCAAGCCAATCAATTTGTACCACTGAATTTTAAATTTGAAGGCCACAAACTGTTGCAATGGCAAATAGAAATTTGTCACGAGATTAAGATTTTACCTTTCATTACCAGAACACACTGCAGATATGTCATATATGTCTCTGTTAGTCAGCATTCTGCAACAAAATTGGGATTTTTTCAGACAACTGAAGTTCGTGATACCTTATGCTGACAGAAGCACAACTGGAAAACTAAAGTTCCCAGAAAAAACAGAGAAATTATGCCTCGAACAAACCTTAGGATTCTCTTAAGTATCATCCTACCAATTCCCCTACGTTGTAAATCAGGGTGAACCTGCAAGACAAAGGTGACGCAATCGTTCGAATTCATGCCAAAGATATCAAATTACTTGCTGCCAGAACAGTACAAACAGTTAATAGCAAGGAATTTCAGTCCAATTAAAGCAAAACAAAGCTAATCAAGAAGCTTCACCATGTCTCTTTAAGATGGATCCTACCCTTCTGAATAATAAGGTGTTTGGCTAAACTTATTTTAAACATCTTATAAGCTCCTCCATTTTATAAAATATTTTTAAAGTTTATAAGATGTTAAATCTTATTTTTAAAGTAAGTTGTCGAAGTGTTTGAATAAAATAAGATTTTAAAATTTATAAAATATTAATAATAATAAATTTATAATTAAATAATTAAAAATAAAAAACTTATTAAAATTTTCAAAATAAATTATGTCTCTTTACTTTCTTTAAAAAGAATTTATAAACTTCTAATATTTTATTTTAAAATTTTATAAAAATTTTTTAAAAAATAATTATTAAATATTTTTTATCAATACTTTTAAAAATATATTTTGAAGAAGTTATAAGCTTACCCAATCAATCCTCTAGATTTCGGCAAGCCACAATACAATTTCTAACCATAAAATTGTATCATACCCTTCAGATTCAGGAAACTCTAACCAAGAATCAATCTTGTTTTGAATTTCTTCTCTTTTCTTTTTCACCTCTTTCTTTAGTTAATGTTAAACAAAGATACGCACTGACCATGACATCATAGATAGAAGCCGTCAATCCCAAATCAGAAACTGCCCGGCCAAACCCTATCAACCGTCCATTTTCCGGCGTAACCGGCACCACTTTTCTTATCCAATCCCCATCAATGCTGATGAAACTCGTCAATTCTGCCGAAGCAGAAGATTGAATAGTTACAAATTCGGGCTTGGTGAAGGCGGAAACGACAACGGAGCTGTGGGAAAGGGCAGTACGGAGCTTGAGCTTGTCAATAGGCTCGACTCTGCCTGCGGCGTCGACTGTGGGGAAGCGGTGGCAGGAGTGGTTGCAGAGAGCGCAGAGCTCCCGGAGGTGATGTAGGTTCACGTGGGCTGGGTTTGTGGATATGGATATCGGCGGCGGCGGAGTAGTGCTGGATTTGATTTGGACGGCTATTTTGGGTGGCGATGGTAAAGAGAAGCAGAATTTGGAGGGAAGATAACCGCCATTCGTGGCAGTTGCAACTGCCATTAGCCCTTTCTTTCAAGTTTCAAACACCATATTCCATGTCTAAATGATAATAATTTTTTTTTTCTCAAAAAAAGTCACTTTTTGAAATTTTATTTGGGATATTTAATGATTTTTTGGTTCAAGAAATATTTATTCTTCAATACCTATGTCACATATTAGATTAGATTAATATATAAGCTGGGATCGGCGTGGCAACAGTTCGTGCCCAGCGATTCTAGTTATCTTTTCTTCTCGGGTTCCAATTGAAACGGCGTCGTTCTGGGACGCAGTTGCTATGTGAATATGTACTTCTTACTTCATAAGTTGTGCTTTGTACAGTAGCGTCAGAAGAAACGTTAGTTTGTTGTGTTTGTTGGAAGAAACGTGTTTATTTTTTAGATGAACGGCATATTTTGAATTTAGGTCTTTGTTTTATTTGAGATGGTAGCGCAGCAAGCGAAATTTACGGATTTACGGAGGAAGAGTGTGCGGATTGATCGGATGAGGGCTTTGGATCCTTTTTTGCTGGCTTTCAGCCCAGAATTCAGGAATTTAGGGAGAAAAGATGTACGGATTGCTCCGATTTGGGTTCGGATTGTTTCTTTTTTTGTGCCTTTTTGCACTATTATCCGCTGTTTTTCCTTTTCCATTTCATTTGGGTTTCCATCATATTTATTTTCATACAAAGAATGAGAAAGAAAAAGGTCGTGCATGTTCTTTTAGCTGTGCTATTATGTACAAATTTGAGGTCCTACGGCTTGTACGTTGCTGTGGAGTTGGTGACCATACGTTGCAGGGGGGTTGATGGCCATTCTCATTTTCATGTCCTTTACGTTTCTATACACAGATTATGGCTAATTTGGATTCTAGTTTGGTTAATTTTTCTTTGGTTTTCATTCGGGTTTGGTTGCTGCATTATGTTGCCCTTAACTAGGATCAGCTTTCCTGATTGTTTATTGTAATTCATTATCTTTTGTTGGTGTTCTAACTTTTGTTTTCTTGTTTTGTGGAGATCACCTTGTGATATTTATTGTTGTTGTTGCGCTCCTCTCTTCCTCTTTATAGAAGTTTGCGTTAGGTTTGAGTTTGAGTTTTAGTTTTTGAGCTATTTGTTTGTTTTTTTTGTTGGGGCCCATGGTATGGATTTGAGGTATGAGCTTTGTTTTTTTGTAGTATTGTAATTTTTTTGTGTGTTTTTTTTATGTGATATGGGATAATTAGAAAGCTTCATTGTGCTTTGTTGCATTAAAAGGGAAGGTAATAAATTAAAGTTATGAATAATATCTGTGGAGTGACAATGGTTTACATTTTTCAATTGGTAGCTTAATGTTGGGAACTGATTACAATGTTAGAAAGCAACTATGTAGAGTTTGAGAGGCATACTGTTGGAGCTCAGACCTGCATTATTTTCGTCTTCTCATCAAACTTAAGACGGAGTAGAAGCGCCTTTCCAAAATATCCAAAGAAATGAGTACCGTAATCTCCTTGAATTTATCAATTCAACACATCTCTGTTGTCTTTCACTTAATTTTTTGTTATAAGAACTACTTAAGCCTCAAGTTTGTGTATTAAGTGTTTTCTGACAGAAGTGGCATGTTATTGCAGTGACAAAGGTATAAAGATTTCAGTTTGGAGGCTGGATTTGTTTGTGTTCTGAATATGGCATTGCTTTTGATAACTCATTTGGTGGGTGTTGTTGCATTATTTTGTCTTTAATTTCTGCACAAGTGTTGAACTTGTCTGTGTTGGGTTTTGTTGGATTTTCTATTTTGCCATCTTTGGGGGATGATTTGGTTCTGTATAGCTGGCTGTTTTGGGAAACTGATCAGGTTTGTAACCTTAGGCATGGTACAGATTTAAATCTTAAGCACAAAATCTTGACAAAACTTGGTTCAGTTGAATATGCCTTTTGAATAGTGGTAGGTGCTTTAATTCTGCTTTGGTCTCAGATTTTTGTGCTTGAAATTACTTATTCATTTCAGTTTAAATACTACACATGATTGCTTTTTACTGTCAAGAGATATGTTGGTTCAGAGGAAACAATGGTTTTTTTGGTTAATCTTGCATGCTATATTCTTTTTTCCTTGCTGTCACGCTTGTAAAGATTATTTTTGGGACTTCTTAGCGCTACATTTGATTTGCTGCTTCTTTTTTTTTCTTTTCCCTCCAAAATATTGGAATAGATTTTTTAAACTTGCCTCCTATTGGTTTACTTTTGTGAGAATTCTAAATTTTGAAAGCTGCATAAATCCTATTTCTAAAGCTGTTTTTTTTAGTTGCTGAAAATATTGCAGTTTAGTTTCAGTTCTGTTTTTTGAACTTGAGTGCTGGAAATTGATGGTTTTTATTGCTGGAATTTGGTGAAATGAGAAGCCGGTATCTGCACAAAAGGAACAGATGTAATTTCTGAAAATTGTTCACATGAGTGCATTTTGCTCTCGACCTAATTAATGTGCTTTGATGCTGCATCTGGACAGATGAAACTGGAAGCTTAATTTTGACAAATGAATAGTGTTTTGGAAGGTTAATTTTTGCTTCCTTTTGGTACAGAATTTGGCATGAATCGTTGTCTATTGCTTTTTTTTTGTTCAAATTGAAAAGAAGAGAGGAATTTCCACATCAATTTTGGGCATCGATATGCCGAAGCTGTACAAAAGTGCATGAACATGACCAGGGGACTGGGTGGAGTTGGTTTGCTTGATTTCCAGTGGTTTGACTTTTTGAAAGAAGAGTGGAATTTACACATCAATTTTGGGCATTGATATGCTGAAGCTGCACAAAAAGTACACGAACATGACCAAAAGACTGGGTGGAGTTGGTTTGCTTGATTTCCAATGGTTTGACTTTTTGATACCTTTTGGTACAAAATTTGACCTGAATACTGTCATGCAAGAAATTGCTTACTTATTTGATTTTGTTTGAAGCTGATTGAGCTCGAATCCTATTCCTACAGGGCCAGATTTTTGTTGGAAAGATTGCTGAACTAGGGACTCTATCCCAGAGTTACATTCTTGCTAGAGGAATTCAACTTTGATTTTGACCTATAGCAATAACCTAAATTGCTTTAAAGTTGTTGGAGTGGGGAACCATGCTCTAAGTAGAGGTCCACATGGGACATTTTGGCCTCACCTTTGGTCTTCAGCAAAGTTGGTAAGCTGCAGTACTGATTTCAGGGAATTCAAACTTGGAATTGCATGCATGGCCAATCATCATTGGCCATTGATTTTTTTACTCATCTTGGAAACCATCTTGGTCAACTACCACATTAAATTTTTGCCTTATCTTATATTTTTTATGCTCCTTCGTTTTTCTTTGAGTATTTTGGTGAAGGAGTTTATACTTCTTTGAAACATTGACATTAATTTCTCTCTTTGGATTATTTATATATGGGTAGGATAATCTTTAGTTTATATAATTCTACATTTGGGCAAATAGTGATTTCTAATTGCAGTAGTGTTGTAGTTAATTGTGAATTTCAATTGCATCAATATCCATTATTTTAGTTTAAAGTATGTTTTCTTGTTGGAAGTATGCAAATATAAATGTTTCCTCTATGTTTCAATATATTTGAAATTTATTATATCTGTTATACAAAGTGTTTAATTATAATGACCCATTCTCTTCATAATACAGGTTCCAAAAACTTAATCCTTTAGTATCTCTGCAGGAAATACACCTTTGGTCATAGTGAGAGGTGGATTTTCTGGGATTTTCCTGATTCTAGCTCTTATTCGTATCAACACGCTGTGCAGACTGGCTTACCTAATTTACATGTATGGTGTGGCATTCAGCTCTTTGTGTATGTTGAATTAGAATTGGTTTGGACATTTGCCAAATAGTATTAGACAATAAATAGGAATAGAGGCTATGTTTGCTATATCCTAGCCACTTAGCTGCTGGAAATTGCACCGATCTATATGGTTATATTAGGATGCTGTACAGGAGCATTTTGGTTGTACAAATTGTTGAAAGAAAAGTACCTGATGGAGTATGATTTGGTTTTGGACTAATTACGGGTGCAAGTAGATAAAATGTTCTTACAAATTCTAGTTCCAAACATTGCCTCAAATTTTCTTCTTCTAATATTTTAGGTGGTGGAGTCTAAGGAAGTACCACTGTACGAGGAGGATGAGAGAGTGGTGGTGGACTTTAAAGAAAGTTTGTCAATTGGGGTTGGGGTTTTGAAAATGGAATTTGAGGGGACTCTAATTGATAGAATGAAATGGTTTTTAGAAGGTAGTTATCTGATTTATTTATGTATTGTTAGGTTATTATTTTTTACATGCATTCTTTGTGTTATTGTCATCTTCACTCTAATGTTGCTCAATGATATTGGTGATTGCTTGAATGTTTTCTAGATGCAATTTGATGTCATGGTAGGCATTCCCACAAATTTGATAACATGTTTGTTAACTACTTCTCTGGGCTTATTATTGTGTGTTTACTTGGGCATGTGGACTTTTCTGTTTCTTTGTGTTCTCACATGATCACTTCAACCGTTACAGAAGAAAAGCTTTTTGTGTTCTGTTGATTGCTGCAGTTTCTGCTTTTGGATGTATAATGTAAAGTCTATCAGGACTCGTAATTTTGCGGGTCCTAATTATCATTATTATCAATAATATTCCAATGACTCGGTTTGAGCCACGTGATGCGAGGTGGTGCTTTCCCTGTTGGATGAGCTCGCTTGCAAGGCATTTGGAATATATAGCCTCCCTCTTGCTCCTTGTTTCAAAGCATCAAGAGTACTTGTAATAAACACACTGTCCCCCTCAGTTTCTTATGCAGAGAGTATGTTGCGAAATTGGTCGAGGTGTATTGCCATTGTATAAGTTGGATCTCTTTCAATGACCACTGTACTCCCGCCTCTCTAAAGGATTTGGATTTGAGTTGCATCTGGATTGCTGTGTGAGAAATCTAATTTTAACCAATTGATCTAATTCAAAGATTACAGCGTGACAAGTTTGGAGGATAAACCTCTAAGGGTCTGTCCGACAACAAGAGGAAAAAAAAATCTATGGGCATCTTCGTTTGGCTTTCGATAGATTGTTTTCCAACTCTCATATTATTACCATTCCTTGCTCACCCTCTCACTTTCCTTCACTTCACTCATTAACACAAACACACACACATAGATATAGATATATATATATATATATATTTACATATATGAAAAATGTTAAAATTTTACTAATTAAAAAATACTAAAATTTATGTTCCATTTGCAAATTATAAAAACTTACATTCTCGGTTAAGAAATTAAAATTTAAAAAATTAACAAAAACTATATTTTCATGTATAAATTATAAAAAATTATATTTTTGCTAAATAAATTTATATTTTCATTTATAAATTATAAAAATTTATTTATTTATTGTTATAAATTCTATAAAATTATATCTCTGTTTAAGTAATTAAAATTTGAAAATTATAAAAATTAAAATTAAAATTAAAGTTTATATTTTTGTTTAATTTCATCAAAGAATAAAAACAATTAAAGTTTCATTTAAGAAGTAATATCAAATAATTTTGAACTATATATTATCGTAGTAGTTAACTGAACTTGAATGTATCATTAAAAGAGTTTATAGTGAACATAATAATTCTGATTTTTTTTTTAATTTATATTTCACAAATTTTAACATTTAATTTTTTTTATAATTATAGTGTGGTATTTATTCAACAATCTAATAAATATAATGAATTATTAATAGTTTAATTATATTAATTGTGCAAAAATATTGAATAAATAATTATTAGTTTTTAAATAATACTGAAATTATCTTACTGGTTATAAATATTAGATAACCATAATTTTTTTTCGTTTTAAGATTTTATTTTTTCAAATCAATGTAGCTTATATTACAAAGAAAAATTCATTTAATAATCTTACTGGTTATAATATTAGATAATCATAATTTAATTTTTTTGTTTTAAGATTTTATTTTTTTCAAATCAATATAGCTTATATTACAAAAAAAAATCATTTAATAATCTTGACATTTTCGATAAACAAATTGAGATTTTAAAGTAATTCTAATTAATTTGGGTAAAAGTTTGATTAGGACTCATTAAATAATATTAATTAGTTTTTAGATAATTGATCTATTTAATAATATATAACTAATCTAAAAGAAGAATTAAATACAATCATTTAACATTTTATTTAAGATGTTTTAATTTACAATAATAATAAATTATTTAAATTATTTTTCACTTAATGAATCGCTAAGTTTTAATAATTTAATTATTAGTTTATATTATAATAATATTAATTTATTTTATATTTATAGATTGTTTATTTCAAATATTAGATAACACAAATAGGTCAATTCAAAAAATAATTTCAATTTAAATCAATAATTAAATTATTTACGCATCATTTCTCTACAATTATACATCAATACAAATATATAAATATATATACATCAATCATCTATCTATAAATATTTATACATAACTTCACGGGCATAACACCATGCATAGAGTGGTGTGGCCTATTCTAGTGTGTGTGTATATATATATATATATATTAATTATAGCAATGTGTAAATAAAACAAATTAATATAACCCCCAAATATATTGAATGGAAAAAAAAAATAATTATAACCGTCCTATTATCCACTCACATAAGGGCCCATTTACTTTTATGGATGGGATGAATGAGGGATTAATAATTTGAATGATTGAATGTAGGGTATGATTATTTTATAATAATAATAATAGTTTATTTATTTTGATATATTATTTTGAAGGATATAAGTTTGATAAAGTGAAAGTAGTGTTGATCGATATAAATTGTCAAATTACCATTTTTAAAATAAAAATCTTGAATAGAAGCAAATCCCCAATTTTCTCATTCTTCTATCATAGATCTTGTAGACAGTTCAAGGTTGGATATAATTTAAAATTTACCCAAAATCAAAAAGATCTCAAAAGCTCATACTCTCTCCAAATTGAATAGTAAAGAATTGAATTTTGTCATCTTGTCATCTTGAAGAAGTACGCTGTCCATATCGCAAGAAAATGAGAAGTGGGTTTGTGTGGGTAGACAGCTAATGCGTGTTTGAAAGACCTTTGTGCTAAAGGTATTATTTTGATAGGTATTTGTTTATTTTGTTGATTTGATGCAAAAATAAACTGAACACATGTCAAATTTATTATATTGTTTTTTATGGGTGCTTCTCATTTTGCCAATTAGATGCAAAATTATCCAATTCATTTGTGAAACTGTAATTATGTGGCTTTGGAATAATTGGGAATATAAAGAACAGAATTTTTTGGTAAAACATATTGTGTTGAATGGTTAATCCTTTGTCTTCTTCTTCATTTGCAATGTTTTGTCAAATCTCCCGTAGCCTACACAAGTTTACTAATATATTCTTCTTTCTCATAAGCTACTTTGATATCTAATATCTAGTATATAAGAATATTTTTGTTAGCCTTTGAAGCTGACTACTTAATTCATACTTGATTCTATTGTCAAAAATAGCATAATTATTGTGACTAATTTTCAAGGTGATACTATTTCCAAGCACGATTACTGCAAACAAGAACTCTTATATAAATCAAACTAAATTTTCTGGATGGCTTTATTATTAGTTGTCTTTGAAATATAATTCTATCCAAGAAAGACTTTTCTACTCTTATGCATGAAGTAAGGAAATGAAAAGGAAATTTCTAGAGGTGCTAGATGAACAGGTTGTCAAGGATGTTTCCCAGTCGGGAAACTAAATGCACATCTTGTACTTTGTGCCATGTTTTAAGTTAATGCTAACTTTAACACTAAATTCTGCTATAGATTTTGCTTGGAGAGAGTCAGAAAACTTCGAAAACGATGTGAAGTTTTCAAATGAATCATACTATTATCTGGAGTTGTGTGGAGCCCGATAACCAAACAACTTTCAGCTAACTAATGCATTTGGGAGTTTATTTGTAAGGTAATTTTATGTTTATATTGTAAGTTTTATTATTTGAATTGAATATAAGACCATTTATATGTGGTGTAGGAGAAAAAACTTGGCAAAGCATATCTGGAGGCTTTGGGGCCTGAGTGGAAAATTTTATGTGCTATATTTTGATTATCGATTTGTAACTTAAAAAGCATATAAAAGTAAAAATTTAGTCAGAAAAAAAACAAAATGCTATGAACTTACTGGATTCGGGGATTGAACGATATGTTGAACCTAGAGCTTCGTTGTGCTTGCCTTCTTCTAAGACAGAGATGCGATCTACTGAAATTGTGATAAGTGCAAAAAAATATATTCAAGGATGTAAGTGTAATTGAATTTAACATTTAATGGACAACTAATTATTTTGAACCAAGTATTCTAGGTTGGGTTGGATTAGTGGATCTCAGCCTTTAATCCATCCTAATTATCAATCAAAACACAAATTTCATATTAGACAAGCCTTCAAACAGGGCCCAAATCTCTTAAAGTAAATAATTAATTGGGCCATATAAAATTGTATGTCTCGCCTAATCAATCATAGTAAACATTAGAGTTCTAAATATAGGTTGGTCTTTTGAAGCATGTTGTACATCAGACCCGCCTCCTCGTCTTCTTCTATAATCCGCGAGGCGCTGCCTGTCGCTAGTGCCACCAAAAGCTGCTCCGCAGCCGTTGGCCCTTTCTCTCCTTCTCTCCTTCTCCTTCTCCTTCTCCTTCTCCTTCTCTTCTCTCAAAGGATGGGGGAAAGGAAAGTTCTGAATAAATACTACCCCGGCGGACTTCATCCCGGAGAAGACTCCGCGGCGGAGGCAGCCCAAAAACTGTCAGATGAAAGTTTGGATGATGCTGCCCACGAGTATCCCACGCCAGATGTGCGGTAGTTACATGTATAAGGGATCCAAATTCAATTCCCGCGAAGAAGCCGTCGTTGGAGGGACCTAATTGGGAATCCAAATCTTGAGGTTCTATATTAAGTGCACCAAATGCTCAGCTGAAATTAATTTAAATACAGATCCTCAGAACTCTGATTACGTTGTTGAGGGTGGCACAACAAGGAATTTTGAACCGCAAATGGAAGAAGAAAAGAGGAAAAGGATTGGCGCCAATGGGATGGGAGATTCCATGAAATCCTTGGAGAGTCGAGATTCCATGAAATCCTTGGAGAGAGAAATAGATTTCATTGCTGCTCTTGAAGAAATGAGATCTGTCAAGTCAAGACACGAAACTGTAAGTGCGGATACAATGCTCGAAGCTATGCAAAGCTCGGATGAACATAAGAAAAGAAAGTTGGAAGAAGAATAAGAAGATGAAGTACTCATGAAATCAGTGTTTCAGGCATGCAAAGAGGCTGTTGTTGTGCGAAGAATTGATGATAATTATGATGACGATGATGATTTTGGTTTCTTTTCGCCTGGTAATGAGAGTACATCTAGTAGTCTTGCAAAGAGGAGAACATTCTTTTAATTCAACAAATTCTTTGACAAACAACAGCTCCAACAATGGTGATATTATTGCTGGTGTCAGTGGCGGATCGGGTAATTGGAAGTTTATTTTCAAGTCTTGGTTTTTTTGAATTTTTATGTCAAGAAATCAGCCAGAGACTCTAATGAATGAATATTTCAATGATGGATTATATTGAATTTGCTAGTGTTATTTTTATTAAAGTTTATTTTGTTTTGAATTTCCTTATCGAGCATGTTTTTACACATTTCAAATGCAGTAATGGTTGGATAGGCTTGCTTGGATGGCCTTTGTGCATTTTTACCATGGTGCCAAGATTATTTATTTACTTATTTGTTTGTGGTTGATGATGAAATTGTTTTTATTGATTGGATGCTGGAATGTCTTTATACACGCACACATTCCTGTCATAATATTTTGTTTAATGTTTTAGATAAGGATGATAATACTTGATGAATTTGGTATATCAGTCGTCCGCGCTGTATGGTACGAGAGTCTAAAAAATGTTATCTTTTCTATTTAATAGTCCATCCTCTCTTGAAATGACTCCACCAGAGATAGAATCCAGCTAATGGAAGAGCACTGCAATTCGTGTGGTGTTCGATACGCCCTAGCGGCCCTTGAAAATCCAGAGTGGTGTTGTTTGCTTTAGTATACATAAACTAAAAGTTCTGAAGATTTATTTAATTTTAATATGTTTTTTACAACATTTTTAGGAGCCCATATACTGTGGATTATAGGTTTCTAAACTTGTTGAAGGTGGCAAGCATAGGTCATCCTGAATGCGTTCTCAATCATGGATATGGTGAGTTAATTAAAGATACTTCAATTGGACTCTGCTTAACCTAGAATCTCTGTAGTGAATGGCAAATGCATCCCTATTGGTGATGAATTTCTTCTAATCCAATATTGGAGAGGCTCTTTATTGAACATGTGATTTTCATTTTTGATGAGCATGTATGGTTTAAAGATTTAGTGAATAATTTGGAGCCTGGACATGGACATTGATATGGTTTCCTTTATTGAGGTAGATAATTTAGTTAAATGTGGAGTTGACATATTGTGTTGTTGATATAAGCAAAATAATTGAATAGAATTTCGATAGGTTTGAACAAATGCTTAAAGTTTATGTGGGTCTTTTGTTGAGGCAGATAATTCAACTAAATGTGGAGTGATAATCCCTTATTTGTACAAGCAAAACAATTGACCGGAGTTTTGACGAGTTAGAGGAAATGATGTGAGCATTTATTTTCTATAAATTCTGAACTCTTCAATTCAGTGGAGGATTGGGATATCTATAATTGATGGGTGCACGAAATAACATTTTGGTTTGGTGGGCCACATGCTATAAGGTTCTAGTTTTCGACTAATAGTAGTACTCTTGTGGGCTTATAATTGTTACGCCTTTGCAAGCTGAGATAATTATTATGCCATTTTAAGCTTTGAGCGAGTACATTAAACATGTATTTTAAATTCTTATATACTTCAATTTTTATGTTTTATTTTTTGGTCTATGGTTGCATAAATGAAAAATGATATTAATCTACTTTGGCCGTAGGATGTTACTTGTTGCACCTTGTTGGGATCGGATTTCCTAATCTCCGAACTCAACAAGAAGATATATCGTGTCGAATTTGATGGTTTGATCTCGCACTTCCGAATTGGCCCATTACCAACTTAATCCTAAAGTCGGACTTCAGAGGTCGAAGATTGATAGCCAACCCTCAATAAAGATGACGTAGGACAGTACCTCGCTGTATTATATGCTATCCTCTTTATGGCATCCTTTGCATTAAATGTAGCGGCACCCACTGAGATTTCGTCATCCCAGTCGGGAGAGCAAAAAAGACCACGGTTGTCCCTAAGGAATAGAGCTTGAATAGTTCAAAGAAGTAGGGGTAGAAAGGCAAAATTGACCCTAAGGATGCAAGACTATAAATCTTGGATCAAAATCGAGGTTGAGGTATGCAAAATACAAAGTCCTTTATTCCATATTTCCCTATCTATTTCCTTTCATCAGTTCAATACTGACTTAAGTTTCAAAAGGCCTTTGCTAAAGACACTTCTGGCAAACTTAACGTTTGCTAAGTATTGCAGATCAACCCATTTTCAATAGCATTGTCTGACCCGAATCCTCTCAATTCCCAACCTCGTGAACTTGTGTCTCATCATTACCTAATCTTATAGCACTAGTTGCTTGTTAGTTCAACATGTACTTTATTTGCGAGCCATTTAGAATTTAAAAAGAATGACATTTTCAGATTTATTTTAAATTCATTTTATTTATAATTTTAAATTAGTGTAGAAACTTTCTTATTGTTGCCCTTCATCAAAGCTTAGGTTGCGTCTCAATCTCAATATGTTGATCATTCGCTCAAAGTAGATGTTTATCATTGTTTGATAAGATATTGTCTCACCATTTAACTAATCGCATGCAACTTTCTTTTCGAGCAATTTTTTTCTTTTGTCCTTCAACTTAAAGTGTATTACTAGTCATTTTTAGTTATCATTTCCCTTCTAAAGATAGCTTTTTACGCGTTACTTACTTGTTGTTATTGAAGACATAAGTCCTCTCAAGTTTCAGTTACAACTTGAGTAGAAAACACTTGATGAAATTGAGTAGAAACACTTTGATGAAATTGAAGCTATTTATGAGCAAATATAAACTTCATTATAATATAACTCAATATAATTCATTTTAAATACATGTATAATTCTAAATTATGATTTGTCGAAATGATACCAACTTACTTATTATTTTATTGTAAGCATGTGAAAATTTTGTATAATATTTTTTTTCCCATTCTCGGAACTAGTATATTTTATGCATTTGTTATTATTTTCTTGATTCGAGATGGTTTGTCTTCCTAAAATTAGAATACGTATGGACAAAGCTAGTGATATCATACCATCATTTACATATTTCTAGTGGGATGTTCGGTTCTCATAGAGGAAATCTTTGAAATATATGTATAGAGAGTGAGTCATGAATCATAAATCCTTTACATATTTGTTAAAATTATGCCAACATTTACTTTTGATTGTATTCTATGAATGAATGAGATACTATAGTTAAAAAAAAAATTATGAGTGTGGAAAATACATGTAAAAACTTTTGAGTATAACAGCAATACAATTCAACATCCTTTTATATAGAATCATGCAATTAATTACGTTCTATTAAAATCATGCCAATTTTTACAATTAATTTTTCATTAATCAAGATATCATGTGATGAAAGGAAATTACGAGTTTGAAAAACATGTGCAAGAGTTTTTAAGATGCGACATAAAAATCTAAAATATTTTTATAGAATTATACTTATATACTTAGAAACTTAAATAACAATATAACATTAAAAATAATTATTAATTTATTACATCTAAATATAAATTTATACCCATATAAATGACGTATTATCAAAATTTCAACGTTTACTTTCCCGAGAAATACATAGGTTTGAGTTAAAAATCGCATTTCCATTTTGATTGACAAAATGCAAATCACAAAAACCAAAAATGGCACAAGTTCAAGCAAAAAGAAAATCAAAATAGATCAAAGCAGTCGAAAGATAGCCAAACTAAGAGAGAAAAAGTGACGGCAAAAAAAGAAAAACAAAAAAAATTGAACAGATGTTTCCAATCTGCATTTTGAAACTCTAGTCGGACGTCAAACTCTTTTAAAATCCGACAAATTCCTCTCTCTCCTCTCTATCTCTCTTCCCTATATAGGGCCCTCCCAAAGCTTACCTTCGCTCTCTGCCTAATTGCCTCTGAACAGAGACATACATAGAAAGAGAATTCATTTCATTTGCATATGAACGTCTATAGATGAGAGTGGGTAAGCAGACAAGTAATTCTAAAACCCAGTTGTAAAGAAGGGGGGGAAGTGAGTTTTCTCTCGTTGTTTTTGTTTGAATTTTTCTCTCTGGACCTTGGGCGGTAAAGGAACCTCGAATATTTTTTCTGGGTCCGGAGATTTAGGGTTTTTTTGCTTTACCAAAATGATACCCATCTTTGAGGTGTACAATTCATGCTGATATATGTGTTTTACATGTTTTTTTATCTGTGTATAATTCTTTTTAGGGTTTAGATTTCGTTGTAAAAAGGGTGTGTTTTAGTGTAATAACTTGATATGGATGGGAGGAGAATAACGGCGAGTCCGAGGCCGTGCTGTGGGCGGCGAGTGGTGGCGAAGAAGCGGCCGCGCGGTGGTTTAGATGGGTTTGTAAACAGCGTGAAGAAGCTGCAGAGAAGGGAGATATCGTCGAAGCGCGACCGTGCTTTCAGCATGAGTGATGCTCAAGAGCGGTTCCGCAACATTCGTCTGCAGGTTCGTTTGATTCAAGCAATCCATCTTTCAAAAATTCAATTGTTTATTTAGTTGTTTTTTGTTTTTTGTGGATTTAAATAATTGAAGTGCGTGTGGTTGGGAAAGATTTGAACTTTTCTGGGTTTCATGTGCTTGTGATGACGGATGTTACTGCACAGGAAAATTAGAACTTTTGGGGGCTTGATTAAGTGTTACTTGTTTCTGAGGGAAAACCCTAAAAAATTGCTGCCATTCTTAGCTCATCACTGAATTGACATGTGTGTATGTTGTTATGTAGATAGATCTGTGCATCAGAACTGGATGGCTTGTTTGATGATTGGTGTCGAAATATTTGAAATCCGAAGTACAGATTTTACAAAAATAAATATGTATCTGCATCTTAGATCATCTGGTGCACCAACTTGACAATTAATTGGCTTTTTGTAGTGGTCACGGTCCATGGGTTTCAAAGGAAGCTGAGAGGCTTATCAGTTTCTTAGTGCCCATTTGGTTTGGTTTTCAAAAACCCTTTTCATTTTCTTCTGAAAATAAAAATAGAAAGCTATCAACTTTTCATTTATTTTCATGGACATTTTCATGCTCAACATACTTTTCCAAACACATTATTACATTCTCTATCCATTTTCACACTTTATCTTTTCCTACTCACATTTGCACGATTTTTAATACAAAAACACTATAATTTCCAAATACAATTGATTTTCAACGCTATACAATCATTTCATTTTAAACAAAACATTCAAACAACATTTCACTTGCAAAATCACACTTATAACTAATTTTTCACTATTTCTTTTCACTAAAAAATGAAAATGCCTTCAAAAAACAAAACCAAATGGCTCCTTAGAGATTGGTTATGATCTTCTATGTGATTTTGCCAATGGTATTTCTTGTGCATGGAAGTTGGAGCTTTAAATATTTCCGTGGGGTATTTTTGGATTGGGATGTTGGTAAGCAAGTTTATGGATTGGTAAACAGTTGAGAAACTAACCATATGTTTATATTTTATGTCGTTATTTGTCTTTTTGTCACTTTTAGCTTCAAAAAGTATTTCTTATGTGAACGGTGGCCTTTCCTCTATCCACCTCTAAGTGAGAGGGGCCCCACCACTCGACCACTACACACATCTAAACTTCATCTTGCGAGACAAAACATTAATTGAAAATTAGCTTTTCCTCGGTCTTGAAAAGCTAAAGATGATGTAAGGGCCATCAACAGGCACTGAGCAAGAGGTAAAGACCTACTGCTTAATAGAAAGGGGCACTGGCTGGTGGGGGTTCTTAGCCAACATTTACTGTCTAAGCCTTCTATAGACTACCTAATAAGTGGACAAATGTCTTAAAGTAGAGCAAGCTCTCCTGATTTACCTTCTACTTGAGTCTATGCAATTTAGTATGTTTAAGTTGTCATTAATTTCTAAAAAGAAGATCCTTGCTGGTCATTTAAGTTGTCATTTAGTTGAGTAGCCATTGAAACAATTTAACTTTGTTTGTTTCACCTTTACGTCCAACCCTTGAATTGTGAGCAAATGCTATCCTTACCCTTCTTTCCAGTTCCTCCCCATCCATCATGTAGGTTGTGCCACATTTGCTAATCTTTGTAGCTGACCATAATGAAATATGTCTCTTTCTTTCTAGGGTTAGTAGCAAGGGACGTCACATTTTTTATTCTATACTGTAGAAGCTGCATTTTGATGATCAATTTCAACAACCAATATTTGGATATACATTATACAAGTGTTTGGGAGAGGAAAACATATGGCATAGTTATCAAAGGCAATCGCTTTACTCACCTTAGGCGAGAGGTGAGGTGAGGCAACACCATCTTGCCTCTTTCTCCCCAGGCCAAGCAAGCACCATAAAGTGAGGTGAGGCGACTGCCTTTGTTGTTTTGGTTGCCTCAATTGCTTTGGACGCCTCAGTTGCTTTTGGTTCAATTTAAAAAAAATAATACTAAATGAGCCTCCTATAAGAAACCTTGACCTTTTGTAATAAATAATCCATAATTAAGAAGCATCCAAACATTTTTCTACAATCAAAGCATTCCCTCCAACACCTTGATTCCAGCAACATCGACCCCAAGTTTCTCTCTTCTCTTCTATCTTTTGTTTTTTCGTTTCTTATTTTGTTTTTTTTTAATGTTCTTTTCTCGTACCGACAACACTTTTTGATTTTTTGAATTTTTTTTTTCAATTTGTTTAGTATATTAGTACTTAAACTAAATTTTAATATATTTAATTAGTTTGCTATTTTAATATAAAAATGTTTAATATCTTAATATGCTAATCTATTAATACTTAATATATTTCACTTAATTTAATCTGTTGTACTATATATATATTTTAACTTTTTTCTTAATTATTGCCTTATTCGTCTTTTGTTCGCCTGCCCCTCACCTCACCTCTCGCCTTAAAAAAAGTACTTATCGCCCTCCCCTCGCCTCACGCCTTTAATAACTATGACATATGGTTGATCTGATCCTTCACTCCATCAATCATTGTTTGCATTCTTAGGTGGTGATAGAATTTCGATTTGGACAATGTAATTCAATGAGGGAGAATGAAGTTGTTGAAATAATTAAACAAAAGGTAAGTCAACAATCATTGAGCAAAGGCAGTGTTTCGGCTAAGTAACGGGAAAGAATTTGTTGATACCAGGACCAGGCTTCTTTCAAGTGTGAAAAGTAATTTTCTACCACAGTGCTAGAGGATCTAGTAATTTTGCTGAAGGAAAATTTCTATTTTATCCATGTAATTAATTTTCCAATTTATGGAGTGGATGTTGTCTATTTAGATTGGCATTCTTGTGCTAATTTTTTTTTCCTTTTTACTTCGTCAATATAAATTCTCTTCTGATAGCTAACTAAGTATTACTTTGGTTCAGGAGGAATATGATACTTATGATCCCAAGGGATATTGTTCTTTGTCATTACCATTTCTGAAGAAGAGGTCAAAAATTATTGAGATTGTTGCTGCTCGTGATATTGTCTTTGCTCTTGCACAATCTGGTGTCTGTGCAGCATTTAGCCGAGGTGCAGCAAAAAATGAGTGAAAATTATCTGCTTATACTGTTATACAAATGTTTTCACTTCAATCTTTGGCTGTACAAAAAGGGCTTAGGCGTGTGTACTTGTTCCATGCAGAGACTAACCTGAGGATATGCTTCCTGAATGTTTGTCCTGATGAAGTCATTCGGAGCTTATTTTACAACAAAAATAATGATTCGCTTATCACTGTTTCGGTTTATGCTTCAGATAATTTCAGTTCTTTAAAATGCAGAACCACAAGGATTGAGTATGGAATTCCATCAATCATTTTCTCATGGTTTCTATTCATTGTCATGCTGTTTCTAAAAAAGTTCATGTGTTGCATATCCGTTTATGTTTTAGGTACATACGAAGGGGTAAACCTGATGCTGGTTTCCCGTTGTTTGAGTCCGAGTCACTGAAGTGGCCTGGATTCGTTGAGTTTGATGATGTGAATGGAAAGGTTCTTACTTATTCTGCACAAGATAGGTAAGTATTCAACAAGCTCATCTGTAAATTCTCTGATATAGTTCCTGACACTTGAAATTTTACTGCTTTTTGCTGATGTCTGCTTCTTCCCTCTTCCCTTTTCAGCATATACAAGGTGTTTGACCTGAAAAACTATACAATGCTATACTCCATTTCAGATAAAAATGTTCAAGAGATTAAGATCAGGTGATTTTATGTTTTCAGAATAAGGTTTTATCCCTTCATGTATTCATTCTTTTACACACATCTGAGAGAAATGCATTGTTCAATGCATTTCAGCATTAGTGTAAGTGTCACAGTTTTTAACTTTTAATGCTTAAAGTTGGTAACTTTTTATGTACATGCTCCAAGTATTTGTCTTGTCATTGCTTTTGAATTATTTTTATTTTTGTATTTTTGTAATTTCTCCCGTGGGTTTTGTTTTTTTTTTTTTGGAGGTGGGGGTGGATGTGGAGGGTGTTTAAAGTGAGGAGGATTACTTGTGGTGTTGGTGTTTGCCACTCCCCTAGGCCCTAGTTTTCATGTAGGATCTTATCTTGATATAATCTTTTCTGGCTATCCACTATCTGCTGGCAGGTTTTTAATCTTGATGTGTAATTATGTTCGAACATTCTACTTGTCATGGGGCATTGTTGAAACTTGGTTAATATTGGAAGTTTAATTGTGATTTTTTACACATAATCATTCAACACAATTTATTTTAACTTCTAAACTACAGGTTTGCAGGTCTCAGGATTATAGATTTGCGTTTTTATCAAGTTACTAATTCCTTCATTGAATGCATCAAACTTGTCAGGTCGTTAGGACTCAAGGTGGCTAACGATGTTAATTGCTCCAGTTGTTGCTTTTATTGTGCCTGCTGCTGTTGCGACATTGTACTCCTGAGGCTCAAGTTCTGAAAATCTAGAATGGACACTTTTTATCCTCATTATGGAAATAATTCTTTTTTTGAGTCATCCCTTGGGGCTGAAATCTGTACTGCTGTCTTCCTTTTTCTTATGGAACTATTTTATTTTGAAATTCATGAGGCCTCTGTCAATTTTTGCTTGAGTTACTTTATGCCTTGATTCTTTAATTAATACATTAATGTGGATAATGTTGGAATTTTATTTGCTTGAGGTGATCTTTGAACTAAATCCAACGAGTTCTTTGAAATTCATTCTTGGGGTTTTAAATTCTAGTATGCATTTTTTGGATTACACCCATTAGGCTAGGGTGATTTTAGACAACCAGCCCAAAATAAACCGAATTCAGTTCAATTCAGGGAGGGAGGGACCTTACCTGATTCTGAGATTTTAAGTGGTTGATGCCATAATGGGACTTCAATTTTCCATGATGAAGTATTAGACGTAGTTTATCTGCTGAAGCTTAGTGAGAAAAAATTTACTTTGTGTTGATAAGCTAACCTGTGTGAGCTGGATGATCTTGAAATGTCATTTGAAGTGCATTGATTAATAAATATATGAATCTACATCTCTGTCTTTGACCAAGGTGCAGGCATGTCTTTTTTGTGTCAATTTGATAACAGGGTTTTTGGGGTTCATTGGAAATTTTAAAATGGATTTTGACACTATGATGTAGCTGTGCCATCTGTGCTAGAACAACTCTAGTCTCAATTTCACTTGCTATTCGTCATCTCTGAACTGTTAGAATTACATGACAGATTGAAGGTTGTAAATGTAGTTTCTTATGTATCGTTTGTTCCTTCGGATTGTACTCGTGGGATTATTAATATATATTTGATTCTTCTGAGTGCGCTTTGCATAACAGTCCAGGAATCATGCTATTGATATTTACAAAAACCCAAGGTAGTGTTCCTTTGAAAATTCTCTCAATCGAGGATGGGACTGTTCTGAAGTCTTTTAGCCATCTCCTTCATAGAAACAAGAAGGTGGATTTCATCGAACAGTTCAATGAAAAGCTTCTTGTCAAGCAAGAGAATGAGAACCTCCAGATTGTTGATGTAAGTTGCTCTCTACTGTCATCCTGATGATGTTCACATCCTTTCTAGTCTCACATCTTGTCTATGCAGGTTCGCAATACTGAGATAACGGAAGTTAACAGGACTGAGTTCATGACCCCATCTGCATTTATATTTCTATACGAGAATCAATTGTTCCTGACGTTCAGAAACCGAACAGTTGCTGTTTGGAACTTCCGAGGGGAGCTTGTGACCTCATTTGAAGATCACCTTTTATGGCATCCTGATTGCAACACTAACAACATATACATCACAAGTGATCAGGACCTCATCATTTCTTATTGCAAAGCAGATACTGACGAACCATTATCTGATGGAAACGGTAACAACCCCCCCACCCCACCCCCCGGGCTGAAAAAAAAGAAGTATTTATGAAATTTAGAACCATATATTTTATTTGGCATCACATTTTGGGTGAATTCTCGTATTTTCATTTGGACGAGCTCGTAATGCCTTATATTCTTGCAGCCGGTTCTATCAATATCAGCAACATCTTGACTGGGAAGTGCCTTGCAAAGATAAAGGTGAGCAATAGTCTCCCTGTAAATGAATGCAACTGCAGTGCTAGTTGTGGTGGCCGGAGGTGCAACTCAAAGAGGCGCATTCAGGCTTCTAGAATTAGGAGCACTGTGGCAGAGGCCCTGGAAGATATCACTGCTCTCTTCTATGATGAAGACCGCAATGAAATCTATACTGGAAATAGGCTTGGTCTTGTCCATGTGTGGTCTAACTAAAGGTGGCTGGTTATGCCCCATTTCCATATGGTTGAAAATCATTAGTTTTGGCAATTTCACGCCTTCAAGTTTGTCTTTATCCCCATAAAGGGGATATTGCCTATCATGTTATACGTTTCTAAGATTCTTGTGTTAATTCGACTTCCTGGGTGAGATAAACACAAGTGGTTCTAGTAAGATATGTAATATGAATATCTCATAACGGTTTGCACGTATATAAGGTGCTATTTTAGGGTTGTGTTTGCTAGTGCTATGTCAACTTATTTCATTTTGTAGGTGTGCTTTAATTTGGGGCTCCCAAGGGAGCTATAGCAAGGTACTAGTTGTGTAAGTTGTGTTTTGAGGGATAGAGGATCCGATCTGATCCGAACCAGGAATCCGGGTGCTGCTGTAAATTGCTTTCCTTGTGTTGATTGCTGAATGCAAGTATTCCAATAAATTGCTTCATCTCTTTGCTTCTTGCAACATGATTGAGAAATGTGGTTGCTTAATGTTGAAAAAGGGTTTTCTATAGGTCATTCTGCCTTTGAATCAATGAGTCTATCAATCTTGAGCTAGGAAAAACCTTTGGATGGCGAGCGGCATCAAGTTAAAATCTTAACACAGCATGGTTCAAATGTATGAAAATGTGCTGGGATTAGGATATGCGGTGGAATAAATACTGATGGAGCATGGCAGAAAGATATATGGATCAACTGGTTGGGTGATAATTTGTATGTACGAGATTTGTGGTTAAAATTGATGTCTTTATGTATATGTATGAGATTTAAAGTTTAAACCTAATGGACTTCAGGTGCATATGGGAAAAAACATCCATTAGCATTCAAAACTGCCTCATACCTACACAACTAGGCTCTAAACAATTTAATAACTGCTTAATTTGACTATCTGAAGAGATTTCAACAATTCAATATGCTAATGAAGATCAATTGAACATCTGTGCAAGTGATACAAAGATGATAAATTCAAGTATAGAATAATAAACATGAAATGAAATTTGAGCAAGAAAACACCAAATTTAGAGGGGGTTTGGCCAGTATGACATATTACCTATAATGCGTAGGCATCCACAAAATTACTCAACAAAATTACTCCGTGGAATGTTGAACACTTGTTGCAAATGGACGTAGCTCTAATACAATCACAACATGTTTATGACACAATAATAAAATATCCAAAATTAAATCGAAAAAGATAAATCCCACATTGTCTCGGACATCGCCAAAGGGTGTGTCCGATAAGGAAGTTTTTTTTTTTTT
>JACGDI010005826.1:336464-353371 GCA_014898725.1 Jacaranda copaia
CCCCCCCCCCACATACCAACATCTAGTGAAACAAAATGAGGGAAAATCTTTTTAGAATTTCTTTGCCAGATTTAATGTTGAAGTGCTAAAAATTGACAATTAAGTTTTTGATCAATGTATTATTCCTTGGACTCAAACACAATGAATGTGCCAATGCCTTGGCCCATGGTTGATAAAGGAGCTACTTAACCTCGCAGAGAGGTATAAGATTTAAGAGGATATGAATAAACTGAAGTATGGGAACTCTGAAAATGATAAGAAGAAGGGTAAAGAAAAAGACAACAGGTAATAGAGGGATGGCCACTGATCTCCCATTAAGAGGTTTCGCAACTACAACCTACTGAACACTACTAGGAAAGAGGTTCTATTCGCTATTTAGGGTGATAACCTCCTCAAGAATCTTAGGAAGTTGAATGAGATGGACATAATGAGAAAGTCTACAAAGTACTATCACTTTCACAAGCAAAAGGGGCATGATATGGAAGATTACTTCAACCTCCAAGATGAAATCTAATAACCTATTTGATAGGGAAATTTAAAAAAATACATTGACAAGAGAGCCAAATAAGAAGTAGATAAGATCAATTGGACCCTTCATAGAGAAAGGTCGGTTAGTTCGAGAAACAATGATAAAGAAAAAGACAAGCCGATGAACAGTGTCCACACTTGTGAGGTGTGATCGATACCATTGCAAGTGGATTGATTGGGGGGGACTCCAAAATAGTAAGAAGATAAAACCAACGTTGATTGGAGTCGACAAAATAATGCCAATTAAAATAGTTTTTCAACTTTCTACTATTGCAGATCCTATCTCTTTTCTGATTCCAATCCATCGCACCTCAAGCACCTAGGAGCCGATAGTAAACTAGATTGCCCCCTATCGTATCTATTGAGATTGCTAATTTTGAAGTGAGGAAGATCCTGATCGACAAAGGCAGTTCTACTAATATAATTTTAGACTGCCCATCATCGTAACTATTAAGATTGTTAATTTTGAAGTGAGGGTTAGGTTTGAAGGATTCAAGATCATTCCTAAAGGATCCATTAATCTGTCTACCTTATTTGGAGAAATATCTAAATGGTAGAACCTTATGATCAACTATTTGGTAGTTGATGCAACTTTCGCTTATAATGCCATAATCAGAAGACCTGCAATGAACGACTTTAGGAAAATTGTCTTGACCTTCCACGTGAAGGTTAAATTCCCAACAGTTGCAGGAACTAAATAGCTACTTTGTAATGTAAAGAAAACTTGACAATGTTACACTATTTTCATTAAGGTAAATGAATAGAAAAATCGACTATAACTGAAATTTTTGTGTGATGTCCCAGTAATAAAACCCAAAGAGGGATAGAAAAATAAGAAAAGGAAGCAAGAGGAAAATAGGGTCAAACCAATCAAAGAGTTAAAGACCATAGAGCTCAAACTCAAAAATCCCGGCAACATCACAAGGATTGAGACTGATTTGGGGAACAACATGGAATGCATAATGGTCAACTTCCTCAGAAGGAACATTGATATTTTTCCCTAAAAGACGATTGACCTCCAACGAATCAACCCTTAGATCATCATCCATTAGCTTAATGTTGATCCCTCATTCAAGCCTGTCAAATAAAAGACTAGGACCTTCAACGCTGAAAAATGCTAGATTATTGAGGAAGAGGTCAACAAGCTTTTAGAGGCTGGCTACATTGTAGAAATTCAATATCCTAGTTGGTTATATAATGTAGTTCTTGTCCCCAAGAATAAAGGCAAATGGGGAATGTATAATTACTTCATTGATTTGAATAAAGCTTATCCTAAAGACCCTTATCCACAATTTCGAATAGATTTATTAGTTGATGTAACAACAAGTTGTGATCTTTTGAACATGATAGATGCTTTTAAAGGATATTATCAAATCTTTATAGTCCTTGAGGACAGGGGCAATACCTCTTTTGTGGTACCTAATGGCTTGTACTATTTTCTAGTCATATCTTTTGGTCTTAAAAATGCACGATCAACATATCAAATATTGGTAAACTTTATACTAAAAACAAGATGGGATGAGTGATGGAAGTCTATGTTGGTGACATGATTGTCAAAATAGAAAAATAAAAAAACCATTTAGCCAACCTCGACCATACTTTCTCAATATTAATTGCATTTAGCATGAAACTTAACCCTAATAAATGCACATTCGAGGTTCGAGGCGAAAAGTTTTTGGGCTACATGATTAATCAAAGAGGCATAGAACCAAACCTGCAAAAGATCTAGGCAATTACGGATATCTGATTGCCTAAAATGGTCAGAGACACACAAAGATTGGTTGAAAGAATCATAACATTCAGGCGGTTCAACACCAAACTAACAAACAAAAGTGTAACATTTTTTAAGATTCTCAGGAATCCAAGAAAGTTCCAGTAGACGAAAGAGTATGATTAGGCCCTGGTTGACTTAAAGCAGTATTTGTCCATTCCCTCGTGCTTGCCAAACCCGCAGTCGGGGAGGTCATGCACATTTACTTAGCCATTTTTTCAGTAGCAACCAATTCATTCTAGTGCAGCATGGTGCACATAAACCAATGTACTACATTAGCAAGCCCCTGTAGGGCCTAGAGTATAACTACTTGAAGATCAAAAAATTTGCCGTTGCTTTGATCATTGCAACTAGAAAGTTGGGCCCTTACTTCCAATTACACTTTATTATTATCGTAACAAACCAACTTTTAAGACATGATATCAAAGCCAGACATGTCGGGGAGGCTGACTAGATAGGCCATTGAGTTGGGAGAGTTCAACATCACTTTCCAACCTTGAACAACGACAAAAGTGCAAGTATTGGTAGATTTTGTAGCCAAGCATGTCGATCTTTTCATTGAGGTTGACCTAGATTTGCTTATATGGTCTATACACGTTGATGGATCAGTGACTTCTATGGGAGGTAAAATAGGAATTTTTCTGCATTTGCCCTAAATTGAAGAGTATAATTTTGTTATTAAACTTGACTATCTTGTCACTAATAACGATGCAGAATATGAAGCCCTTTTTGCTATAATAAGAATGTCATAGACTAGGAGGTCAAATATTTAGCTGCAATCACAAACTCTTAGTTGGTCACAAAATAGTTCAGAGGGAACTTTGAAGTAAGAGAATCCATCATGAATAAATATCTCATGAAGGTCAGGAAATTATTGCAACAGTTTAAGAAGTTCACTTTTAGTTAGGTCCCCAGTCGAAAAATGAAAGAGCAGATGCCTAATCCAAGTTTTCCAATTTAATGAAGGTTACTAGAGAAAGAACCACCACGTTCTTGGCCTTAAATAAGCTTGCAATAAGTAGCCCCAACTAGAATCAAACTTGGGAGATCCAAGAATCACCTCCCACTTGGCATGATGAAATCAAAGCTTACTTGAGAAAAGACAGAGTGCCTGAGGACAAAGTGGAAGCTTAGAGATTGAGAGGTCAAGTAGCGAAGTTCGCCCTTGATGAGTATGGTCAGCTATATAAAAGGTTTTTTCCTGGATCCTTATTGAGATGTTTAACATCAAAGCAAGCATTTGAGGTTTTGTAAGAAATTCACTTCAGCATCTACAGTAACCACTTTAAGGGGAAAACACTGGCCCATAAGGTCATTAGGCATGGATATTTTTATCCAACCTTGCTCAAAGATGCAATCAACTTTACCACGAAGTACCTATCCAATTAGGTGCACTCAAGCTTTCCCTATTAGTTTGCTTCGGTATTTGTCCAGTTTAGATCACTTGGCCAGGCAACTAGTGCGGGATAGACATCAGTGGTTCTTTTTCAAAAGTCATAGGTTAAAGAAAATACATGATAGTTGTACTGGAATATTTCACAAAATTGGTCGAGGTTGAGGTTGTTCTAAAGATAACAAATGCTGCCATAAGAAGTTTCTTATGGAAAATATCAGCTATCAATTTAGTTTGCCGAAAGTACTAATATCAAATAATAGTACCTAATTCTAAAGCAAGAAGCTTAGAGATTGGTGTGATAGTTTGGGAATCCGACAACACTTCACGTCAGTTGGCAACCATTAAGTGAATGGATAGATCGAGATCACCAACAAACCATATCAAAGTTTGGCTCAAGGGGTCTAGAGGTAATTAAGAAGGCGACCTTCTGGGTGTCCTATGGGTATATAGAACTACTTTTAGAACTGCCACGAGGTACAACCCTTAGAGTTTAGTCTATGGTTTAGAAATAGTGATCCCAGCATAAGTGATACAACATATAACTCGGGTGATTCAACATATAGCTCAGGTGATTCATTATAACCCGACCAAGAATGAAATTGAAAGGCAATTTAACCTCAAAACAATCAACGAAATACAACAGTAAGCTTTCACAAAAATGTAAAGGTACATGTCAATCATGGCCAAACACTATGATTAAAGTAAAGCCAAGAAGTTTCAAACTAGGCGATCTAGTCCTAAAAACGGTCAAAATCTAAAAAAATATTGATAAACTCGACCCAAAATGGGAAGGCCTTTACTTAATAGTCAAAGTGGCAAAGCACAACTCTTATTGACTGGTGGATATGGATGGGAACAAGCTTTCTTGACCATGGAATGCAATGAATTTAAAAAAAAAAAATGTATGAACAGAGATTCTTTAATCTCAATCCTAATGTTTTATGTCGCGTGAGATCTAGTCTTCTTGAAGAACATTGTAGGCAAATAAATTTGTAGCCAACTGAGAAGTGACAAGTGTAGAATAATATGTTAATTATTAATTTAAAATTTTCTATTTATATTTTGGGACTTATTAAATTTAATTCCAAAAGATAAATAGTTAATTTTAATTAATGATTTAGTATTTATTTTATACTCATATCAAACATTAACAAGTGTCAAAGATGGAATGTCTATGTATGTGGACTAATCAAATTAAAGATATTTGATGCTATCTCTTGATACTAATATTATCTTTTAACATTTGATATATATTATCAAATAAATATATATGATGTTGTTTTTTGATATTTGATATTATTTTATTAAAGAAGAAATCGTTCAAGGAGTTCAAGTTAATCTAGAAGCCTCCCATCAAGTATGTATATAAAGAGGTGATCTTAGCTCATTTGACACAACACAAAAATTTCAGCAAGTGAGAGAAACTTTAAAGGAGTCTAGCAATTCTCTCAAGAAAATTCAAGGAGATTCATGGCGTTTTTCGTGGAACTCATATATTTGGCATTTGATTCGAGATTAAGGTGTGAAACCCTTGAATTGGCATTATTTTCTTCAAATCAAATTTAAGGAAATCCATGACATTCAAGGTGTTTTTCACGGAACTTATATATTTTTGGCGTTTAATTCAGGATTAAGACGTGAAACCCTCGAATTGGCATTATTTTAATTCAAGGAGATCTATGATGTTTAAGGCGTTCTTTTTGGAACTCACATATTTTTTATGCTTAATTCGAAATCAAGGTGTGACGCCCTTAAATTGGAGTTTTTTTTTTCAAATTAAATTTAAGGAGATCCACAATGTTTAAGGCAGTTTTCATGGAGCTCATTCAATTTAAGATTATATTTGAAATAGAAGAATTAGAGGATTAAATTGGAGATTGAATAACAGTTTATAGATTTTAATTTTATTTTATTTGAGCAAGTTTTCTTGTTTTTTAATTTTAATTTTTGCAAATAAGAAATTTGTTGTTACAAATTTTAGCACGCCAATTAGGACAATCTCTATCTCTCATCTCTTTTCTTCATCAAGATTAAAGTATCATGGTTGCCAACAATATTGCTGCATTGAAAATTAATACTTCAAATGCCTTAATTTCTGGAGTAAGAAGTGTTGGCGTCACCACAAGAACTATGTCAAAAAAGTCACAACTATCTTCAGAGGTAGCTCCTTACTTGAAGTTGTAGAAAAGGCATCACTACATGTCATTGATACTAATGAAGGTGGTGGAGACTCAAAGAAAGAATCAACAACACCTACTTCTTGCTCAACGTCAAGTTTCCAAGCATAGCGCTAGTGATGGACCAGTTGAAAATGAAAAGCCTGCAATAAAGGAACTGCAAGTTTTCACTGATGGATTAATTCCTGTCAACCAATTGAGGGAGTTTATCATGGGGACTATCAAGGACAAGTTTGAAGAAAGCTCTAAGTCATTTATGACTTATTCCAAGTCATATACTCAAAGGATTGATAATTTAAAGTTGCCAATTGGTTACCACCATCGATGTTTCAGCAATTTGATGGCAAGAGCAATCCAAAACAACATGTAGCTCATTTCATCGAAACTTGTAATAATGCTAGACGTATGGAGATCACCTAGTTAAGCAGCTTGTTCGACCTTTGAAGAGTAATGCTTTTGATTGGTATACTGATGTAGAAGCAGGCTTAATTGATAGTTAGGGGCAATTGGAGCAAGAATTTCTCAATCATTTCTACAATACTTGAAGGACAGTTAGTATGATTGAACTCACTAATTCTTTCTAGTTGAAAGAAGAACCAGTCATCGACTACATTAATCATTGGAGAAACTTAAGCCTTAATTGCAAAGATTAATTATCTGAAGCTTTAGGCATCGAGATGTGCATTCAAGGGATGCATTGGGGACTTTGATATACTTTGTAAGGAATTCAGCCTAAAACATTTGAAGAGTTAGTTACTCGAGTCCATAATATAGAGTTAAGCATGTTTGCTAGAGGAGTAGAAGGGCCACAAATTCAAAAGCTATGTAAGTCTAAAGAAAAGCAAGAATTCAAGAAAATGGGCAAATCTCTTCCTAATGCGCAAGGTAAAGAAGCTATGGCAATAAATGTAACACCCATCAAGTTTTGTACAAAAGCAGAAAGCAGAAATGATGAAAAGAAGGATGTATCCTAAGAAAGAGGACAAAGAAAATTAACTTTGAAGGAGATGTAGGCTAAGACATACCCATTTCTTGATTCTAATGTCTTTTGAATACTTGATGATTTGTTAAATACAAATCTTATTAAATTACCTGAAATAAATGAATCTAAAAAATCTAGGAAAATTGATGACTCAAGGTATTGCAAGAAGCATCGGTTGGTAGGTCATTTAATTCATGATTGCTTTGTATTCAAAGATAAAGTGACGCAATTGGCTCAAGGGAGAATCTCACTGGAGGAGGATAATGCAACCTCAAATCATGCTATCATCAAGATTGAATAGGATGTACTTGGTGATCATGACAATAACATTGTGTGCAATATGATAAGTGAAGAAAAGATTCCCTATAGCAAAACATGTCTATCTAATATAGAGAATCATGATATAATTGAGGAGTGTATGTTGACAATGACTTTCACTTACGAAGACTTGTTGCTTGGCTCCAAGCCCCATAATAGGCTACTGTTTGTAACTGGTTATGCTTGTGAGCAGAAGATAAATAGAATTTTGATTAATAGAGGCTCTGTAGTTAATATATTGCTATTACTCATAATGAATGATTTAGGAATTTCCACAAATGAATTGATAAATAGTTGTCTGATGATCTAATAATTCCATTAAGAGGACAAAGGGCCCTTGGAATAATAAGAATAAAGCTATTAATGAATGATATGTTGTCAACATCATTGTTTCTTGTCATGGATGCCAAGACATCATACATTATGCTTCTAGGCTGACCTTGGTTACATGAAAATGGGTTGGTTGCCTCTACTTGGCACTAGTGTTTCAAGTATTATTGAGAATGTATAGTAAAAAAGGTGCTAGGAGATAGCAAACTTTTCACTGATGCCGAATTACACTTAGTCGATGCTAAATACTACATTGAAAATAGGAAAACTATTAAGGTCAAAAAACAAGAGAAGGAATCCAAGTAGCAAGATGATCTTGATGGAAAAAATAAAGTTAAAGAATTAACTCCAGTATGCAGTAGTAAAGATCACATAAAGAGTGAATCGCCTTTGGTAAGATTTGAAACATTAAAAGAATTGACATTTTCTCTAACCAAGCTTGATGTGAAGACGCCATTCCCTTAGTTGCTAACACGGTTTGTTCATGTAACTCAAGGAGTTGAGAAGAAACATGGAGAATATTTGTAGCTTCAAAATGAGAATTGCTTTGATCCAAAAGCCTTTAAAGTTTTTGTCAAGGCTAAATATAATCCACAAGAATGTTTCATCTTGGGAAAACTTCCCCTTGAGGCTTTTAGCAAGCAAACGATGGACTTAACACTACCCAAAATATGTTGAAGAAAAAAGGTCGTGGTGTTCAAAGTTCTTGAATGGGACTTGGATTTGTTCATTAGAATCTTATTCGCACTGTGAATAGGAGAGCTAGCAGTAACCATATATTTGGAGGGGAATTTTCCTTAACAAATGATATTTTTGAAAAATGGGAAGAAAGTCGATTGAATCTCAATTTTCAATAGATTTGGAAAGTGGCAGCATAAAAGAACTTATAAATAGAGATTGAATTCATCTAAAATACCAAAGTACTTGAAGTGGGTTAGTGAGCTGAAAAAGCATACGAGTTCAATTCCTTCATGCATGAAGTAGTGCTCTATTTTAAATATATCATGTGGTAAAACCTTGAAGGTTAAATTGCAAACCATTATCTTCACATGAACTCAAATGGATGAAGAAGATGATAGAGAAAGCATGGCTTCGTCCTATCATATTATTGTTAGTAATGATTGGTTAACTTGTCAAAGTACTACAAACTATCTTTTCAAGCAAATCTCTAAACTTGTCAATAGTAGTTACATAAGTGAGAAAGATGGCATCATGTAGATGGTTTATATGAGAAAAAAGAATAGACAAATAATGGCGTGTGTGGAATTCAAGAAGATTGAGCCCATGGAAGAGGATATTACACCAGCATACCATATTACTTTGATTGAAGAAATTTTTATTGAAGAGGAAGATGCCAAAACTACTCCTCCTGAGTTTGAAAAAAGTGTTAAGGTCATTGTAGATAAATTGAAAGAGATTAATTTAGGTGATGTCAATAACCATTAGCCTATCTATATTAGTACTTTGTTGACTGCTAACGAAGAAGAAGTATATGTTGAGTTACTACATGAATTCAAAGATCTATTTGCATGGTCGTATAAAGACGTGCTTGGGTTAGAACCAAAGATGACGGTCCATTATTTATCATTAAAGAAAGGAACTCCTCCAATCAAACAAGCTCAACGTTGATTTCACCTTGAATTCATTTCTCTGGTCGAAGTTGAAGTGAATAAGCTCATTGAGGTTGGGTTCATTCTATAAGTGAAGTATCCAACAAGGATCTCCAATATTGTCCCAGTAAGAAAGAAAAATGGTCAGATTTGAGATTGTGTTGACTTTAGGAACTTGAATGGTGCATGTCCTAAGGATGATTTTTCATTGCCCATTTCAAAACTCATGATTGATGCTATTACAAGACATGAAGCACTATCATTCATGGATAGATCATTTGGGTACAATCAAATACGTATGTCACCAAAAGATAAGGAATTGACAGCATTTCGTATTCCTAAGGGAACATACTGCTATAAAGTGTTGTCATTTGGATTGAAAAATGATGGTCCCACATATCAAAGAGCTATGTAGAAGATCTTTGATGATAAGCTTCACAAGAATATTGAATGTTATGTTGATGATGTGGTTATCAAGTTCAAAAGCTAAGAAGATCACCTCCAAGATTTGAGATAAGTTTTTGAGCACCTAAGAAAATATCAACTCAAAATGAACCCATTAAAGTCTTCATTTGATGTTATATCATGGAAGTTTTTAGGATTCATTGTTCATCATCGAGGCATAGAAATCGAGCAAACAAAGATTAATGCAATTCTAAAAATGCCTGAATCTTGAGACATCTATGAACTTAAAAGTTTGTAAGGGACTTCAGCTTATTCACTGAGATTCCTATCAAATTTAATTGGTAGATGTCAACCATTCAGCCATCTCATGAAGAAAGGCATTCTATTTGAGTGGGATGAAGCTTGTAGTAATGCTTTTCAGAGCATAAAAGCTTATTTGATAAAGCCTTCTGTGTAGGTCACACCAGTACATGGATATCTACTAATTCTTTATATTGATGCTCAAGATCGTTCCATTAGAGCTTATTGGCATAAGAGAATGATGAAGGAAAGGAAAATACCTTCTACTACTGGAGCAAAATAATGACATGAAATGAGTTGAAGTATTTATGATTGAGAAAATATGTTTGGCTCTAATTTTTGCTATCCAAAAGTTGAAGCATTATTTTTAGGTTCATACTATTTGTCTTATCTCAACAGCAAATCCATTCAAATATGTCATGTCCAAGCCTGTCCTGTCTAATAGACTCGCAAAGTGGTACCTTCAGTTGCAACAATTTGAGATTTTTTATGTTCTGCAAAAGGCAGTAAAAGGATAAGTTTTGACAGACTTCTTGGTTGATCACCTTATCCTTACTGAGTCGAAATTGTCTGATGATCTACCTGATAAAGATATCTTGGTAGTTGAAATTACACCTCCTTGGAAGATCTACTGTGATGGAGCATCCTATAGAGAAGGAGTTGGTGCTAGAGTTGTATTCATCAAATCTAGTGATGAAGTATTATCGTATTCATTTACTTTATGGAGATTCTAAGTTGGTGGTCTACCAATTGTTTAGATTATATGAAGTCAAGAAACCTAAATTATTTCCATACTTTAATTATGCGAAAAGACTCATTGGATAGCTTGGGGATGTAGAAATTAAACATGTGCCAAGAAAATATAACAATTAAGCTGATGTGTTAGCTAAATTGGCCTCTTCACTTGCCATGTCTAAAAATGAAGTGCATATTCCAATATGTAAGAGTTGGGTTGTATCACCAATTTTCAAGTAAAAGGATTATGAAGAAGATGGAAAGCCACGTTGTTTAAGTATTTGAGATAGAGAAGGAAGAGTGGCGCCAACCAATCATGGACTACTTAAAGTATGAAAAGTTACCTACTAATCCATGTCAAAGAGTAGATATTTTGGTGTTGCATGGCTCACTTTATCTATTATAAAGGTGTGCTTTATAGGCGGTCATTTGATGGAGTCTTTTTGCGATATTTAGCTGATGATAAAGCTATCCAAGTCATGGAAGAAGCCCATTTTAGAGTTTGTGGCGCTCACCAATTGGGTCGAAAATTACATTTTTGAATAAAACGAATGGGCTACTACTAGCCAATAATGATAAAAGATTGCAAGGATTATGCTTAAAGATGTCAAGCTTACCAATTTCATACAAATTTCATTCACCAACCACCTGAGCTACTGCATCTTATTATTGCTTTGTGGCCATTTGATGCTTGGGGATTAGATATGGTTGGACCCATGATAAAGTCTTCTACTAAGTAGTTGGATATACTTGCTGCAACAGTTTATTTCTCTAAAGTAATACCCCTCAAAGAAGTAAAGAAGGAAAATATTGTTGACTTTATCTGCATCAACATTATGTATCGCTATGGGGTACCTTGACACAGAATCACTAATAATGGAAAGCCTTTTTGTAATAGTCTAATAGATAAACTTTGTAAGAAGTTCAATTTTAAGCAGAGAAAATCTTCCATGTACTATGTCATGGCTAATGGTCTTGCTGAAGCATTTAATAAAGCTCTGTGTAATTTACTAAAGAAAGAAGTCTCAAAGTCAAAAATGGATTGACACGAAAGGATTAGAGAAGCTTTATGGGAGCATCGAACTACTCATAGAACACCTACACAAGCAACTCCGTATTCATTGATTTATGGCGTTGAAGTTGTTTTACCTTTTGAGCAACAAATTCCTTCATTGAGGATAGCTATACAAGAATGATTGGTTGAGGAAGAAAAATGCAAGCTTACGTCTTGAAAAATTGGAGGCCTTTGATGAGAAAAGGTTGGAGGCACAACAAAGACTTCAATGTTATGAAGCTCAACTCTTTAGGGCATTTAACAAGAAGGTGCAATCACGATCTTTTCAAGTAGGGGATTTGGTGCTCGTTGTGAGAAGGCCCCTCATCACAGCTGATTGGACTGGGAATAAGTTCACATCAAAATGGAATGATCCTTATATTGTCCAAGAAGTCTATACAAATGGTACATATAATTTGGTTACTAGAGATAGATTAAGAGTTGGCTCTATAAATGGGAAGTTTTTGAAGCACTCCTATACATAAAGTTGGGAGAAAGCTCATTGATGCACAAGTCTAAATTGCATATTTCTCCTTGACGCGCAAGCCTAATTAAACTGCATGTTATCTTAACCCGCATGGGTATAAACTATGAATGGTACCCGCCAAAGGTAGTGTATGTGGTTAAACTACTAACTTACCCACCAAAGGTAATGTTTGTGGTTAAACTGCTAACTTACCCCACTAAATGTATTTTATGTGGTTAAAGTATTAAATACCCCATTTAGTCCAAGGTGGTTAAGCAACAATTACTCCTAGCCCACATGAGTATAAATTGTGAATGGCACCCCCCTCCCTAAAAAAAATGTTGCTTTCTTTGAACAATGTTATAACTTGATCCCTTTATTGGAAATGTAGGCAGCTTAGATATTCTTTAAGTTCAGTCATGAGTTTATTTTAAATTATATTTTTTCTTTGTTTCATAAAAAATAATAAATAAAAAAAGTACCTTGCTTTAAGTTTTTGAATTTATTTATTAATTTGTTTTGAATTTGAGTGTTTTTTTTTCTGTTTGTTGAATGAAAAAAATAGTACTTAAATTATTTTTATTAGTTTGTTTTAAGTTTGAGTTTTTGAATTTATTTATTAGTTTGTAAAGTAAAACAAAAACAAAAAAAAGTAGTCCAGTTGTTTTTATTAGTTTGAGTTTTTAATTAGTTTGTTGAGTTAACCCAAAAAAAAAAAAGAATAGTTTTAGTTGTTTGAGTTAATTAATTTGTTGAGTTAAAAAAAAAGTAGTCTAGTTTTTATTAGTTTGAGTTTTTAATTAGTTTGTTGTGCTTAAAAAAAAAAAGTAGTTTAGTTGTTTTTATTAAGTTTGAGTTTATAAAAAAAATTAGAGTAGCTATTTTTTCATTAGTTTGAGTTAATTAGTTTGTTGAGTAAAAAAAAAGTAGTTTAATTGTTTTTATTAATTTTAGTTTTTAATTAGTTTGTTGAGCTAAAAAAATTGGAGTTTTTTAATTAGTTTGTTGAGTAAAAGGAAAAAAAAAAGTAGTTTTAGTTGTTTGAGTTAATTAGTTTGTTGACTTAAAAAAAAGTAGCTTTAGTTTTTTGGGTTAATTAGTTTGTTGAATAAAAAAAAAATTAGTTTAGCTATTTTTATTGAGTTTGAGTTTTTAGTTTGTTGAGTTTAAAAAAAAAGTAGTTTTAGATGTTTTTACTAGTTTGAGTTTTTCTCTTTAATTGGGTCCCAAAAAAATAAAATCAAATCAAAAGTGAAGCAGCTGAAAGTCGCTTATAGTGAAAAGGTAGTGTTTGGGATGAATTCGATCAGGGAGGTCGAGTGTTCAAAGCTATATTTCTCTCGAGGTCTAAGATCTATAACCACAACACACGTTAGACTAGCCAAGGTGCCCCTGGCTAAGGCACTCCGATGCTCAAGTTAGTTCTGATCGAGACATAGTAATTGAACAGAAAATTGAGAGTATATAAAGTTTATAGCATATTTGGCATTACCTTGAGCGTGGTTGAGTATGAAGTATTTATAGCCTTCTCCAAGCGTGACTTGACCATGGTGCCTTTATCAAGTGTACTGACTTTTATCTTTGCCAAGGGGTTGATGGTCATTTCATATCCAGATTCCGATTCTATTTTAGGTGGCCAAATCTCTTATTTTCTAGGGTGTATAGTACATCTGGAGGCACCTCCTTGCTAAAGGTGGTGGCAGGGTTGGGTGGCAGTGACTATATCGGTTGTCACGCATCATTAATACGGAGGCATGCTGCCTGTCAGGCTAATAAATATGTCAGAGATTCGAGTCAACACCAGAGTGGGTCCTTGAGGTTGATACATGTCGACCGGACCTGACTATTGGAATATCTAGAGTGGTTTTGAGGTCGATACAGGTCGACTGCAGATCTTGCCAAGTAAGGTCGATATAGGTCGACCAAATGATGCCCAAACTTGATGTTGGGCCTTCTGGGCTATCCTACTTGATGTTGGGCCTGTTGGGCCTATTGGGTTATCCCATATCATGAGTTTCCTAACTCGCGATCTTGATCGAGCTCGTTGATGAGAAAGAGCAAGGAGTTTACATTTAGTTATGGTGGTTGCCCTCATTCGACTGGGGTTTTTGAATCCTTGATCAGGGTTTTTGAACTGCCGACCAGGGTTTGAGGCGATTTTGCCGCATTTAATGCGACTATTAATGAGCAGAACATGAAGCGTACTGAGGTAGACTGTCATCATAACAGTTACTCGGATTCATGTGCACGAGCACCTATAAATAATAGGATAACTGATTGCATTTATTATTTTGCTGCCAGTATATCTGGTCAAATTATTGCCTTTGAAGCTCTCAAGTTTTTGTGCGCTTAGCATTTTCAAGATTTTCATTGTAAGTGCCTCTACTATTTTTGTTCTTTTCTACTTTTTCATTTGTAGAAGCATGCCTTCTAGTTTAGATAGTGATGACACTAGGTCAGGGGGTGTGGCCTACGAGGGGGAAATTAGGGCGGAGTGTATATCTTAAACATCTCGTGAGAGTGAATCGAGTTCATCCACGAGCGATAGCTCTAGCTTGAGCAGTTCCAGTAGCTCGAGTGATGTTAGAGTTATTTTGGAGGGGGATGCTAGCCTTAGTAATGTACCTAAAACCCGGGGCCAATTGTTTACCCTCGATTACTACACCAAATAGCCTTTAAGATAACCCCTGTTGACCTGATCCGCATTAGGGCAGTGTACTATATCCTTAAAGAATACAAACTGATAGTGCCAGGAACTCAGGATAGGATTCATCGACCTCTCCGGGGGTGTATAACTGTATTCAAAGAGGGGTTAAAATGCGACCTTAGGTTTTCACTTGCCCAGCTAATAGTCGACCTCTTACTAGGCCTAGAAGTTTGCATCACCCAGTTACTCTCGAATTATTTTGCCACATTATATAGTTTTGTCATACTAATGCACTTGTACAATCAACCCGCATCGTTTGCCAACTTCTTAAACTTATTCCACTTACCCATGTCCCAAACGTCGGGTAGCACTGAAGAGTTTAGTTTTTATTACTTGACTGCTCGACCTCAACAGAAGTTTTTGGTGTCCCCTGCCTCTTCTTATAGGCAAGAGTGGAAAAAATATTTCTTTTATATTTGGGGGCTGGGGGTTTTTGCCATTCCAAGGGGCTGGTGGAAAGGGCTTATGGAGATGCCCGAAAACCAAACTAGTTGGCCCAACATATTCATTAGGAATTTGATCGGATTTAGGCAAATAGAGACCCCAATTTTGACCGAAGAGAGGTGTTTGGTGTTGGCTGGCTTGTCACCTGCCCAACTTAACTTGCCTGCAGGCGATCAACTAGGTGGAAACTTTTTGTCAACTGTTTTGATTGAACACTTCATCTTTCTGCTCAAGTTTGATGTTTACTTAATTTGTTTGCATGTGCAGATCGCGATGAAGTAATGGCCTGCAGTAGCAATGAATCCCAAGTTCGAGCGCTGAAGAATAAGGAGCACCGTCGAGCTGCTGCCGCTCAATGAGAGGTATTCCCATTGAACAGCTAAGTCAACAAAGTCAATGTTTGCATTGCCACCACCATAAATCGAGCAAGCTCCCAACACTCAATCTGCTCGTCGGGAGGAGCCCATTCGCAGTATCCCTACGGGTCAGGATAAGAGGTAAATGGTCAAACAGGGAGGTTCGGCACCAAAAATGGCAGCGGAAGGTAAAGGGAAGCTGAAGGCTGTGACAGGTTATGACCTGTTTGGTAAACCTGGTGATGGTGTGATGTTCCAACTTTCTCGACTATCTCCTCCCCGATTTGCCACCGACCCAAATCATGAGATAACTGACTTGAACTCCATTATCCAAGGAGGGATGTTGGGTATTGAGGCTCTGAAGTGGATGACGTCAGGGCTATTCATGGCCGACCAACAAAAACTGATGAGCCTCAGTCAGATTAGGACAATGAAGGCATTGTCCTACTACTACAATGTGGTAAGTATGAGATCGATAGTCATGACCCCAATTTTTCTTTTATATATTGGTTTGAAAAATAATATTGTTGTGTTTCAAATAGGACAGTTGGGCTACAACATGTACCAACGATTTGAGATGGCTCTGGCTTCCAAAGAGGAGTTGGAGACGGGCGAGGAGATGGAAACGCTTAAGGTACAGCTCGAGTCTTCCCAGCTCTAGGTCAAGCAACTGAACAAGAAAATAGCCAACCTCCAAGAGTAGCTTGACTCAAAGGATTAATAGTTGGTCTAAGCCATCAAGTATTGGAGTCGAATGGACAACATCACAAAAAAGGCCCAGCTGGACCTGCAGATGAGCTACAATTCTAGTCTGACTAGAGGTCATGCGGAGGAGACCAGCCAAGTTGAAGAGGCCGTTCTCTGATATTTTCTAGCGGTGTGGTGCGAGGTTGTTGAATAGTTTGTGGTGAGTACGGCCTTTCAGGATGCAAGCACGATTGCATCGTGAAGTATTCCATAAGGCCATAAAGTAGATCGAGCACTTGTGCTATGCTTTTTAAGTTAAGGATAGGAGCAAAATGGGCCTTGCACTGAATGAGAGATTGGAGCTTTATCCTGACCCAGAGGAGGGTAGCGTCAAGCAGGCCCTAGAGGGCAAACATGTAGTTGCTGCACCCGATGCGCAACTGAATGAGGCGTAAAAGAAGAAGGCTGAGGTAGATGCAAGGTTGGAGTAAATATCCACTAAATTTGCATTTGCTGAGGGCCTCGTGGCCCAAATGAAGGAGAAAGAGGTCGATCTAGTGCAGTACATGCTGTGATCGACTAACTTTATGGGCGACATCGCAGGACCTTCTGAACCTTCCCAAGTAGTTTTGCCTCTCACC
>JACGDI010005826.1:353471-372249 GCA_014898725.1 Jacaranda copaia
GCGGGTAGTTCCTCTTCTTGCATGTTGGCCAGTTTGTAGGCATTGTGTTTTGCTACCTTGATAACAAAGTATGGCCCTTCCCATTTCGGTTCGAGCTTGCCCACATTCTTGGAGACCTCCACCTTTTTTAGGATGAGATCTCCAACACTGAAACGACGCTCTCTGATCTTTTTATTATAATTCTCGATCATTTTTGACCTGTAGTGCTGTATAGTATTATAAGCCTCTTGTCGACGCTCGTCGATAGTTTTGAGATCAAGCTTTTTCTCCGATGTGTTCCTCAGTGGGTGGAAATGGATGACCCGAGTAGTATGTTGGATCAATTTTGAAGGGATGATTGCTTCCGACCCATAAACTAGGTTGTAAGAGGTATGGCTGATGGCTATTTAGGGAGTTATGTTGTAAGCTCATAGTACGTCGGGTAGGTCATTTGCCCAATTTGTGCCGGTATCCTGATTTTGGCCTTTAGCTGGTCGAGAAAGTCTAGTTGGCTATCTCGATCTGACCATTCAACTGAGGGTTGCCTACAGAGGTGAAATATTGTGCAATCCCTAAAGCCTCGCACCAACCTCTTATGCTCTTACTCTGGAATTAAGTGCCGTTATCTGGAATAAGGACTTTGGGTAGGCCAAAATGGCAAATAATATTTTTTCATATGAAACTTTTGATGGTTGTGTCCGTTATCTTAAGGATAGCCTCAGCTTCAACCCACTTGATAAAATATTTGACTGTTACAATTATGAACTTTTGCTGCCCCATTGATTTTGGCAAAGAGCCCACTATATCGATTCCACATTGATCAAACGGCCAAGAAATCTGGACATTAACCATTGGTGTGGCAGATTGGAATGGATTTGACATGATGCACATTTGCTCTGAAATCTATGGAGTTTTTCAATAATGTTGGCCAAAAATGCCATACCTGATTATTTTGTGGGCAAAGGACCTCCCTCCAGAATGGTTACCACACATGCCTGCATGAATGTCCTATAATACTTCTAGCACTTGATCCTGATCTATGCATCTCAAGGGGGGTCTGGCAAAGGATCTTTTATACAACTGACCATGCTCGTCAAGAATGAATTTGGAGGCTTGACCTCAAAGGCATCGAGCTTTATTCCTATCGTTAGGGACAGTGCCTTAGCTGAGATATAGTTTTATTGGGGTCTGCCAAGAAATTATCGTCTCCTCAATAGTTGTTACTAGGTTCTCGTCAGAGAGTGCAATTGACGGCCTATCCGAGACCAAAAATGTGATTTTCTTGTCTTTTGTTCCACTAATAGAGTTGTCAAACTTGGAAAGAGCATTTGCTCGTTCATTCTCATGACCAGGTGTTCAACTCCTCACTTAAGCGCCATTCTCATTCCTGCCAGCAGGGCTTCGTACTCAACCTCGTTGTTCATGACTGTATAATCCAATTTGATTGCAAAATAATACTTCTCAGTATCTGGGGAGCGAAGAGTGACCCTTACTCCACCTCCAGATGTGGTCGATGACCCATCGACGTGCAAGGTCCAAACAAGAGAGGCTGGGACACTCTTCTCAGGTAAGTCAACCCACTCTGCAATGAAGTCAGCAAGAACCTGCACTTTAATGGTCATTCAAAGTTGAAAACTAATATTAAACTCCTCCAACTCGATCGCCCACTTGGTCAATCTGCCTGACGTATCAGGCTTTGCTAACACTTGCTTCAATGGTTGGTTGGTTAGCACTATGATAGAATGAGACTGGAAGTATGGTCTCAGCTTTTGAGCCGCGGTCACTAAGGCTAACGCAAACTTCTCAATTTCTAAATAATTATGTTCTGGCCCTTGGAGTGATTTACTGCAATAGTAGACTGGTCGATGGTTGTCATCTTAGGTCGATATCAGTACTGAATTAATTGATACTTCAGAGATTACCAAATATATCTGGAGCACTTTTCCCATCTTGGGTTTTGCCAACATCAGGCGTGAGGCCAAGTACTACTTCAACTCAATCAGCACCCGATCACACTATTTTGTCCATTGGAAACTCATCTTCCTGGCATTTTTGAGAATTTTGAAAAATGGTAGGCTTTTGTCGGCCAATCTCGCGATGAACCTTCCTAAAGCTTTGATTCTCCCCACCAACTTCTGAATGTCTCAAACTATTCTCAGAGGGGTGACATCTAAAACTGCTTGAATTTTCTGTGGATTTGCCTCAATACCTCTTTGGTTGACCATATAACCCAGAAATATTCCTCTTTGGACCCCCAACGTACATTTATTCAGGTTCAGCTTCAATCTAAATGCTCTTAGAATTCCAAAAGTATGATTGAGGTCGAGCAAGTGGTCTTGGGCTTTTTTCGTCTTTACTATCATGTCATCGACGTAAAATTTCATCAATTTTCCAATCTCATTTTTGAACATAAAATTAACTAGCCACTGATAAATTGCCCTGGTATTTTTCAATTCAAAAGGCATGATAAGGAAGCAATATAACCCATTAGGAACAACAAAAGATGTTTTATCCCTATCCTTAGGTGCCATGAAGATTTGATGATGGCTTTGAAATGCATCCATCATACTCAATAACTCACACGCAGCAGTTGAATTGACTAGTAAATCTATCCAAGGCAGGGGGTAAGGATCCATATGGTATACTTTATTCAAATCAGTAAAATCATTACATATCCGCCATTGTCCCTCATTTTTTGGGACTAGGACAACATTACAAAGCTAAGAGGGATATTGAATTTCTATAATATATCTTACATCTAAGAGTTTTTTGACCTCCTCCTTGATGATTTGCATCCTCTCGGTGTTGAACTTCCTCATCTTTTGTTTAATCGGCTTGTACAAGGGGTCAGTATTGAGGTGGTGCATAATGATGTTGGGGTCGATCCCTTGGAGGTTAGATGCCTTCCAAGCAAAGACGTTAATATTTTATCTCAGGAAATTGATCATAAGACACTCCAAGTGGGGGCCCAAGTTTGTTCCAATGCAAGTTATCTTTTCAAGGTTGCCCTGTTCGAGCTCAATGGTCTTAAACTCCTCAACGAGCTCTACTCTAGTATCTTTCAGCTTTCACTTTTTACTGGCCTGAGACTCTTCGGGTTTTGCTACAGAGGCATCCCCCAAAGTCTTCAGCCATGATTAAGCTTTTTGCTCGATTAATTTGATCGAGATGTTGTAATATCTCCAAGCCTCCTTCAGGTTGCACAAAAGCTTGTCTGTGCCTGTTGGGGTCAGAAACTTGACTTTTAGGTGATAAGTAGACACAATGGAATGGAAGTCATTGAGGGCAGGTCGGCCTATGATGACATTATAGGTAAATGGGGCGTCGACTACCAGATAGTTCAGCATTAAGGTTCTCCTCTGAGGAGCCTCTCCAAAAGATGTGGACAAGTTGATCAATCTCTTTAGTATGATCTTCGACCCCCTGAATCCAATCAGCAACGTGCATACAGGTTTGAACTTTAATTTGCCCATGTTCATCCTTTTTAGGGTGGATAGAAAGATAGCATTCATCGAGCTGTCATTATCTATCAGAACCTTGTGCACTTCAAAGTTTACAATTTCCATAGAGACTACCATCGGATAGTCTATCTTATGATCGACATTCTTTCCCTTGAGATGGTCTAGGTCAGATTAGTAAAGGAGATGGGTTTTGTGCTCATTGTGAGTTGAAAAGTTATCTCGACAGGCAAAGCTTTATTAGACTTAAGCCTCCTCTGTGTTTGCCTCCAAGCAGACTTAGAGTCCTCTCTAGTGGGACCTCCTGCAATCATGTCAATTATACCTCTAATGGGTGGGTGATCCTTTTGGGCAGGCTTTTTTTGTTTATCTTCTCTTTTAGGGCTAACTGATCTTTCTCTACGGAGAGTTCGATTGATTTTGCTCCCTTTAGTCTAAGCATCCACGATAATGTACTTTTTGAGGTGGCCCTACCTAATCAACCCCTCGATCTCGTCTTGAAGATTGAAGCATTCATTTGTGTCGTGCCTCTTCTGTTTGTGAAAGTGGCAGTATTTCTTTAATTTCTTCATGGCTTTAGTCTCTGTCAACTTTTTGGGCTTTTTAAGGAGGTTATCATGTTGAATGGCATAAAAGACCTCCTTCCTTGGGATTTTCAATGGTATATAGTCGTGGAAATACTTGATCGGAGATCGACCTCGATCTTTATATTTTTGATCGTCTCTTTCCTTCTTTTTGTTCTCAACTTTGGAGGATCTAAATTTGAGCCTATTCATTTCCTCCTATTATGTACCTTTCTGCTAGGTCGAGTAGCTCCTCTATCGACCCGAGATATTCCCACACCAAGGCATTGGCACACTCTTATGTCTAAGCCCCAGGAACAATACATCAATCAAAAACTCAATCCTGGGGTTATCTATTTTAAGGACCTTTATGTTAAATCTCATGAAGAAATCACGAAAGGACTCCCCCTTGCCTTGCTTCATAGTGTGGAGATGGCTATGGGAGAGCTTTGTCTTTCTTCTGCTAACAAACTGGTGCAAGAACGTATCGCACAGCTAGTCATAAGAATAAATCAATAATAGTTCGAGCTTCACGAACTGGTCTAGTGCGATGCCTTGGAAGGTGGTCACCAACATCCTGGCATGGATATATTCATTGTGTCCATTCAACTACACCATGTGCTTGAACTGCATGAGGTGCTCATTGGGATTAATAGAGCTGTCATACCTCGACAGACCTATTGGGACTTTTGCATTAACAGCGATGTGTTCGTCGATGATATCTTGAACGAAAGGGGACCATCTCTCCCGATGAGATCTTTGAGGAGCATCCAAGTTTGGTGCTCTATTAGTATTTCTCCTCAAAATTTCGTTGAGACTCATGTTCAGCTGTTAGACTTGATGGGATACTTCTTCCCATTCATCTTGATTTACCTGGGTGGCATTTTGGTTAAGACTCGATCTAATACGCTTGGCCCTATCATGCTGTGGGGCTCAAATGGGCCAAGGCGCAAGGTCTGTAGACTCTTTCTTTTTTTCATGATAGTCATGCCTCAAGCGTTTGACTATATTCCGCTGCATGGCTCGATTAGGTTTGATGTGATCTATCGCATCCGCTATCATTTTTCATATTTTTGGTCATCGCCTCTCCTCCCGCGAGCGTCTAGGATTGATTTTATGCCTGGAGGGTGGCTGCCTGGATTCTTGATGGCCGTGGCTATTCTCAGAAGACCTATTCTTTGGTGGGGATAGCTGCAAAGTTGCACTAGCGGCAGGAGCAGGCATTGTAGTGTGTCTGTTCAAAGCGACAGATAGTTGGGCTGATATTTGAGTTGAAATCTACTCATTTATCAACTGCATTAACTGGGGCATTGTTAGCGTCACCACCTGCTTCTGAGGGGTATCGGTGCTCGAAATGTGTATACCTTGCTGGGGGGAGGGGGAGGCGAAGATGTGGACCTCCTATTCTTCTTCCTTTTGGATGCTACTCTACATGTGTTTACTATCTTTTTGTTGCAATCTCAATAGATTCCCACAGATGGCGCCAAAACCGAAGTGCCTGAAAGTTGCTTATAGTGAAAAGGTAGTATTTGGGATGAATTCAACCAAAGAGGTCGAGTGTTCAAAGCTGTATTGTTCTCAAGGTCTGAGATTTGCAACCACAACACACGTTATATTAGCCGAGGTGCCCCCAACTAAAGCACTCCAATACTCAAGTTAGTTCTGGTTGAGATATAGTAATTGAACAGAAAACTGAGAGTATATAAAGTTTATAGCGTATTTAGCATTACTTTGAGCATGGTTGAGTATGAAGTATTTATAGCTTTCTCCAAGCGTGACTTGACCATGGTGCTCTTATTAGGTGTATTGACTTTTGTCTTTGTCAGGGGGTTGATGGTTATTCCATATTCAGATCCTAATATTATTTCAAGTGGCTGAATCTCCTATTTTCCAGGGTGTATAGTACCGCTAAAGGCGCCTCCCTGCTAAAGATGATGGCAAGATTGGCAGAGTTAGTGGCAGGGTTGGTGGTAGCGACTCTACCAATTGTCACACATCATTAATGCGGAGGCATGCTGCCTATTAGACTAATAATACAATGGAGATTCGAGTCAACACCGAAGTGGGTCTTGAGGTCGATACATGTCGATCAGACCTGACTATTGGAACATTTGGAGTGGTCCTGAGGTTGATGCAGGTCGACTACGGATCTTGCCAAGTAAGGTTGATACAAGTTGACCAAATGATGCCCAAACTTGATGTTAGGCCTCTTGGGCTATCCTACTTGATGTTGGGCCTGTTGGACCTACTAGATTATCCTATATCAAAAAGATTGCAAGGTAGAGAAAAAAGAAATATTCTATTATATAATCTAAAAAACAAATTATTAAGTAAATATGCAGCATAGTTCATACCAAAAAAAAGGAGCAAAAAATTTTAAACAACTTTCAAGCAAAAGGAATCAAATTCTTCAATTTTTCTTTGATAGCCTCCATGTGTTCCATTGAAGTTTGCAAATTTTCAATTACTTTATTATTCAATGAAAGAATACTCCTAATAGCAGCAATTTCATCTTCAATCTCACAAACTTTAGCTTGAGCAATTTGAAGAAGTTGTTGTTGATGTTTCAATGATGAAATCAAGTTCTTCTTGTATTCCTTCAAATTTTCAAACCCTTTCCCAACACATTCTAGCCCTTCTTGGATTGATTGAATTTGGTTCTTTTCATTACTTTCTCTAGTTTGGATATTATAGAGATGACTTTTGGCCTCATCTAGTTGTTGTGCAAAAAGCGCATAGGATGCTTTTTCAAAAGATGCTAACTTTGCCTCCTCATAAGCAATAGCCTTGTCTAGAAATACTTGCAATAATTCTTCCACATTGGAGATGTCAAATTTGTTGAAGCCCCTTAATGATTCAATCAGAAATTGAACACTATCTTTGATAGATGAGATGGAATCAAGTGAAGTATTTGCTATTCTCTTGTGAAGGCCATTGCACAACATTTGAAGATACTCTTTTTTATGATTAAGTATGTATTTCTCACTCTCAAATACTAAAATTGGTGTACACGAAGATGGTTGTTTAGCTTTCATACTATAGAGTGCCTCATTTTGCATTGTTGTGTTAATTGGAACACTCATGACCAACAAGTTAGGTCTTAAGATTGATTCTTGGCTACCTTAGGATGTCTCATCTTCATCAACATTAATAATTTCATTTTTCAACAAAAATGTCACACCATTTGAGTTAGCAAATGACCAAAAGGAGGACTTATTTAAAGAAGAAAAATAAGATGAAGAAAATAAAATAACCTTTTTGGCAAAGTACTCTATTGGCGAAGGATCACTTGACTTTGAAGATTTGGGACTCCTTTTAAGCCTTTTCCGGTAACGATATATATTACTACTGCTATTTTTTTTCTAAAAGATAAGGATTCCTTCTCTTTTCTTTTGGAGGTTCGATGTCTTCTAGGTTGGGAGATTTTGAGTATCTTCAGCAAGTGGTCTATCCTATTTATCATGATTCTTGTCTTGAAGGAAAATTTTAATTGGTTTCAAATTGATCAATCTCGTAATATTTTCCTCAAAATAATCTTCATAAATTTTAGCCCACCACTTCTTGTATTCTTCTAAAGAATTTTTTTTTTTTGCATTTGGGAGTACACAAGGAAACCATGCTTTAGACACAGAATTGTGCAAAGTACATAAGCGCCAATAGTGAAGTCCTTCATCCAAAATGGTTATGCGAATATCATGGACAAGAATCCTAGGAATTTCTTGATAATATCTAAATTGATGACTAAAGTGATGATGACTTTAAGGTTTAATAATAAAGTAGTCACCCTGTCGCAAAGGAAGATCACTCGAACTAATAGTAATGAAGTATTTTTGCTCCAGTTCTCTAGCATTGCCATCATTAATATATGGAAGTCCTTTGTCTTTTGTAATCATGGTGCAAGTCTAGGAAACAAAATCCCCTTTGTGAATTCTCTTGCGAGCCTCATTTGGATTATCGTATTTGGTGTCTCTTTCATCGGAATAAATCACCATTTTTGGGTCACATGCTCCTTACCAAACTTGATAATGTGTTTTGAGGTAGTGCACTAACTAAGCATAGATGAAATGGAGGGGAAAAGAAGAATGAACATAACTTAGCCTTGGGGAACCTGAAATTTTATTTAAACCATTGTAGATGTTGGCTAAAACTGTAATAGTAAGACTTACCTTCCTACCATTAGCCATAATGCATGCTATCTTGAAAGTGATAGGGCATATTGAATTCACATCATTGGTAGGAAGAGCAAACAAGCAAAGCCAACAAGCCAAATATGCCACCAAATAAGTCTCTTCTCTCAAGTTCCCAAGAATCTCAAGTTCTAAAAATAATACTTTCTTCACAATAGACCATTCTCCATGAACACCAAAATCACGAGGAGGATTGTGAGTTGTTTAGGTCAAACCGTCTTTTTCTCTTTGCGTAGTGGTGGTTGATGGTATTTTATAGCATTCCTGGACCAATACTTTATATATTTTTCTATAGTAATTTGCACAAGTTGACCTTCATTGGCACTCCTTTGAAGTAAATGATAAGCATGAAATAAGTGTTTGCAAGAATTGAAAATAAATTTGTTTCCACTCTCATCAATGCCAGTAAGGTCCTTAGCATTAGGAATCACTTCATCATAAAAGATTATTGTCATGGGAAGGCTTGCAAGGTAATGCAAATCCCACAACGATATGGACAATTTTTCAAAGTAAGTTAAAAGAGTATTTGTAAGTGGATACCATGCCTTGCAAAATACTTTGATAATTTCAGAATTTCAATCATATGTGAATAATGAAGCATACATTGAATTATATACTTATGTGGCAATCAACTTGTGCTTACTTTAGCTAAAAACATCTTTAGTCCACTTCCAGTATCCTTTAATATAATGGAATTTTCCATCAAATTGAAGAGTTTTTCCCAATTTGGCTTTACCCTAAATAATGCTGTGACCTAATGTTGGTAGAAGAATTAGTTTATTTGATTGTTGAAGATGAATTAATTCGTTTGGAGGACAATGGTGAGTTGCCCTTAAAGCTTGCACTTTGGAAGTCTTGATCTCTCGGGACCACTCCTCAGTATGAAGTGAATTAGTTTGCCTTAGCCATTTTGTTATGTATATGCCAATAAGTGGATTATAAGTAGTGAAATGTGTGCCTTTCTCCATAGGTTGATTCTTTTCATTAAAGATAATCAAGTGTTGCACTCTAGCGATAGTCGAAACATCCTTAAAATAAACTGTGGTGTAACCTGCCAAGATATGGGAAAAAGTTAATGGAGTTGATGACAAGGAAAAGAAGAAGAAAAGATGACATCTTAAAAAAATTAGCATTCATGGTGAAGAGTGAAAGAAAGCCAAATAATTGTGGTCATGTTTAATGTTCACGTGAATTGCTGGAGACTTAAGTTGAAGGAGAACCCATAACATGCTAAAATAATGGTGCATTTTCATAAAGTTATTTTATCAAACATGGAGGATGCACGAAGTAAGAGAAAAAGAATGAGAAAACTAAAAAGTGATCGTACCGAGACAAATTCACAAATTTGCCTTACTCGTTCCAGCTATATGAATTTTCTTACTCTAGTTACCCCTTTTTATAGAGGACATACCAATGATACCCAATTCCAATAGAACACTAAATGGTACGTGAGTTGAAGAAATCATGACAGCACTTTGCAGAAATTAAAGTTCAATGGGTTGTTGATTTAGTCCTAATGTGATACGTTTTTGAGCGAGTTTTAATGAGGATGAGATTGGCCATGCATTTTTTTTTTTTTTTTATGTTCTTTGGAGGAACAAAGAAAGATCAAAATCGGTGGAAGTTTCAACCAAGTGGAAAACATTGTTCTCCAATTGGCGGGCCCATCTGCTTCATGGAAGAAATTGATAGTTTGGAAATTTCATAACTTAGTCTGCTATTCTGTGACATTCTTCTATAGTTGGTGTGGCCCACGAATTTCTTTCATCCCAAAGATGCAAATTAATAAAGCAGAAGTCTTGTTTCATTCAAATGTGGGCGTGTCTACATTTGATTGGTCTCCTTGATTTCAAAATTGGGGAATCAGAATGTTTGGCTTATTTGAATTCAAGTAATAAAAGGTAAATAATAAACTCTCATTATTCTGATTCCTGACCCAAAAAAAATAACAGAATGTATGAGATGGAGAATATTAAATATTTCAAGTCTTGACTCATTCAAATAATTGATACATTTTTCGTCAAATCTTGAAATAGGGGCATTGGTAGACAAATTAAGTTGTAGCCAATCGGAATATGACAAGTGTAAATAATACGTTAATTATTAATTTTAAATTTTCTATTTATATTTTGGGACTTATTAAATTTAATTTCAAAAGATAAATAGTTAATTTTAATTAATAATTTAGTATTTATTTTATTTTCAAATCAAACATTGATAAGTGTCAAATATGAAGTTTTTGTATATGTGACTAATTAAATCAAAGATATTTGATATTATCTTTTGACATTTGATATTATCAAATCGAATATATATAATATTATATCTTGATATTTAATATTGTCTTATCAAAGAGATAACTGTTGAAGGAGTTCAAGTCAATCTACAAGTCTTCCATCAAGTACCTATGTAAAGGAGTGATCCCAACTCATTTGACACAATACAAAAATTTCCAGCAAGTGAGAGAAATTTTGAAGGAATGTAGCAATCCTTTCATGCAAAATCAATGAGATCCAAAGTGTCCTTCGCGGAACTCATATATTTTTAGTGTTTGATTTGAGATTAAGGTGTGAAACTATCGAATTAACATTATTTTCTTCAAATAAAATTTAAGGAGATCCACGATATTTAAAGCGTTTTTTATGGAACTCATATATTTTTGATGTTTGATTTAATATTAAGGTGTGAAACCAATTGATGTTATTTTAATTCAAGGAAATATACGACGTTCAAGGCATTTTTTGTGAAACTCATATATTTTTTATGTTTGATTCGAGAATAAGGTACAAAGATCTCGAATTGGTGTTATTTTTCTTCAAATCAAATTTAAGAAGATTCACAGTATTTAACGTATTTTTTGTGGAACTTATTAAATTCATGATTATATTTGAAAGGAAAGAATCAAATAATTAGATTAGAAATTGAATCACAGTTGATAGATTTTAATTTTATTTTATTTGTATGATTTTTCTTATTTTGTAAATTTAATTTTTACAGACAACAAATCTATTGTTACAAACATGTTCTTGTAATTTGGTTTCAAACTAATGAAGTTAACTTATATTTGATCAAATTCATACTTTCAAGTGCAATTATGGCTTCTAACATAATCATCTAATAACAATGGAGTTGTTTGAAGTCAATCTAGTAGTTGACTACAAATTTGGTTTCAAGCTAACACGGTTATATGATTATCGATATGAAGTCTCAAATTGATCGACACATCAAATAAGACAAATTCATTTAAAGTTGACCCTCCAGTCGATCATTATCTTGGTTTCAAACCAATCAACAAAAACATGCATATTGGTTTTATAGTCTTATAGCAACTTAGTTTCAAACCTATTAAATAGAAACATGCATATGGCCCCAGACCAAGTACACAGAATCAATTAATGACCTCAAAGATAAACCAGACATTTCAGATAAAAAAAAGGACTAGAAAAGCAACATAAAGTGAATGTAATAATACGTCATCAAAAAAAGTTAACATTCCATTACCAAAATATTCAAATCATACAAAAAGTTACATCATAATGTTCAGCGTGCCTATTGAGAAAGGAAAAGTCTAACAAAACAAAAAAATGACAATAAAAAGAGTAGCAATATTAGCTCCAACCCCTTTTTCTTTGCGACCTAAGAAACACTTTTTGCCACCTCGTTAACAACCTTGTCGAGTTCATCAATAGAGTCCGTAGACATGATCATTGGAGAACCTTCGACCTCCTGATCCACTCCAAAGCGGGAAGCCCTTGTAGGTCAAGAAGGGCAAGCCTCCTCAGTCAAGAATGTACGGCTGATAGCTATGAAATATGTAGCTACATCAACTTTCCCATCTTTGAGGTTGAGGGCAAAGTCGTCTTCAAACTTAAACTCTTTCCCTATATCAGTCGCCCTAGGATGGATTGGGGCCTTTGCCTCATCAGCCAGTATGTTCTCGTCGTAGTCTTCAAGTTGTTCATTCTAAAGCATGCTCAATTGAGCCTTATCCTCATCGTTGAACTAGTAGCCCAAAAACTCTAGCTACTTAATGGCCTTTTGGAAGGCCTCCTTGAAGCGTCTTCGAGTGCAAACACAACATTAGCCTTCCAAAGGTAGGGCTCAACTAGAACTGTTGTGCTTCCTCTTTGCGAATATTTGGTAGTATCTTAAAGAACTCATCTCGAGTGTATCAAAGAGCACTATTATGCCCTAATGCTAGGCCAGAGAGCGAGGCCTCTTCCACCTTCGATCTCACTTATTTCAATAGATCATCCAAGTGACTCCTCTATGCTACAGTAGCCAGCAGTTTTGCACCTTTATCCTTGACCCGAGTCTTGGAGAGGTCAAACTGCTCTTTCTGCAGCTCCTCACGATCGGCCAGGCGAGCTCAACCCTTTAATAGAAGTTACAGCCCCATTGTCTAACCTATAAGGAGGAAACATTTGATCAAAACATGTATATGTATGAATGTTTGGAGGACAAGACAACTCAAACGTTGACTTAACATGTTTACATGGTATGCAAACGCCTTCAGGGCATCGAGCTGCCCAAGCTCCAACATCTTTTTTCTGGTCCCAGAGGAAGACCACCAGAGGGATCACTCCTGTCGACCTTACTGCCAACATTGAGTTTGTATTTTCAATCCCCATGTCTAGTCCAAACCTTGGGTTTGGAAAAGTTGGCAATAAGATTAACTCTTTGTTAGATAGTCATTCGAAAAGATAGGCGTCGACAGCTTTCCCCTTTCCCTTTTCAACAATGATTCTTTTGGGAGGGGAAGGTTGATCTTTTGTAGCCCTTCTTTTTGGTTGAGCCATTGGGCTAGTGGCCACAACTATAGTTGGTCAAGTAGATGGAAGAGTGGTCAAAGGTACAAATTGTGGTGCAACACCTTGGGATGCAGTCTCTCGTCGAGCAGCCGTGTCTTGGTGCTCTTATATTTTTTGCTGGCGGGCCATAATTTGTTAACGAGTGCTATTCATGATTTCTACTCGATCTGAAGGAATGCACAAACAAAAATGCAAAAATATTGATCAAAAACTACAAAAAATCAACAAGAACAATGCAACAAAGATAAGTGTACTTAGGCAAGCATTAGTTGGTACATTCAACCTAATAGATGAGAAGCCTACTAACACCAAGTTCCTCCCTCTGTATACTCCAAAGCCTCCATCTCTCCAATCACAACCAAATCTCAAATGAAGGTGTTATTCCAAGTCGAGTTCACATTTCCAGGCATCTCGACCAACCCTTCAACCATCCTCTATGAATATTAAAGTTGACCCTGCTGGGGGAGTGGATGAAAAAGTATCTTTTTTTCCAAGTTTGATTGTAGGAAAAGAATGTGTCACAAATATTTTTTGATGAAGGCAGTAGTGAGGTAATAAAAACTTGACTCCTCAATGCTGCCTAACTTTTTAGACATAGAAAAGTTGAATAGATTACTAAAGTTTATGAATAAAGGTGGTTGGTCGTGTATTAGCATCAAAATGATAAAACTATACAAGATTGAAAAATAATTAGGCAGCAATAGGTTGATGCATAGTTTATGACCCGTGAGCAAGTTGACTATGGGTTGCACAATGGGAAACCTAAGCCTATATTTTAAAATGTCCTCAAATACTGCTATACAGTCCATTGGAGGTCTATGCCTCCTATCACTTGGCCTAGGGAGATTTAATTCAAAACCAACCCTGGGATACTGGAGGTTGACTAGCCTCTCTAAATGGGCCTTTGACCATAACCGTCGTCTCGCTTCCACCCTTCTCACTTGAGCTCCCAGAAATGCTAGACCTCTCACTAGAAGACTCACTATCCCCACTAGACGAATCACTACCCCGTATGGTCGAGTCCCCAGACAACTGAGTGGCCTCAGAGTCATACGACCTCTCACTACCTTTTCTAAAAACTCAGAGCATGATTAAAGTTCTAAAGCTTCTAGCGAAGAATGGTAAAGAGCAAAATTGTGTATAAATGAAGAAGAACATACAAAACAAAGAATAATAGGAAAATTAGAATTCTCATTTGAAGCAGGGCAAGCACGATCGTTTGAATTGACATTTGTAGAACTCAACATCTCACTGACATGGTAAATGTCGTAAATGAGAAGCACAAAGTGCTATTTATACCCAAGGGGTAAATCAACCAGCTATAGTGACCAGCGATCGGACACTTATTGTGCAACTGTCGATTACCTTGTCATCTGCTCAATGCAATAACCACATTTATTGCCACTAAAACCTTGGTCAAAATTTAAAATGTGAGGTCGATATGTTAAAAAAAATCCTTTTTGAATTAAATCAGCTACTCTTCATCTTTTTTTGTTGCAAGTTCAATTAGGACTCAAAGTGAGGGGGACTCATGATATGGGGAAGTAAATCAATTGCAATAAGCCTAGTAGCAATCGACCAGGCCTAAGAATACATTGGGTTGGTTGACTGATATAAGCTATCAGTATTTCTATAGTCAACCATAGTGTGGTCAAAAGAGTATGGTCGAGAGACCCATGGCCAAGAAAGCATCTCGGCCTTCATTAGATTGGATCTCAATCCTAGGAGGCCTTTCATTCAACTGAAGCATGGTGGAGAGGCCTATTCTCAATCAGAAGAGGTTGACCTAAGTGATAAGAAGGTTTCCCCACCACTAGTTACTATCGCATTAAAGGCAACTCAACCACCACTCTATTGCATTAAACACATTGATAGGTGGTGTGCCTCTGCATTAAAGAAGTGTATCTCCACTGTACCACCAGCATGCCTCCATATTAAATGCAGAGATCTCTTTCATATCCCAAAAAAGAGGGAGATGCGCCACCTGGAAGAGGGTTTTTAGGCAAAGAAAGGCCTAAAAGGCCCTCATACAAAGATAAGAGCCCTCATTGCTTGAGCAAAGGCAACATAGATATTTTAACCTCTTATGAGAGACTATAAATACCCTATTGCAGCCTCTTCTAGAATTATGTTCACTGTAACTTTGGCTTTCATTCTACTGCTCTAAATTCTAGTCGATTGTATTGACTTAAGCGTTGGAGTGCCTTGGCCGAGGGCCTTCTTAGTTATTAGCTAGCCTGACGTGTGCTAATTGATTGAAGGGCTTGACTCACTCCTATCTTAATATTCATCTCCAGCCTGTCTTATAGTTGGCTACAGTGGGCTAGATCCCCATCCCTTTTACTCTTAGATCTGAGCATTATCAAGTACATTGATGATGGAATAGAAGAAAAGCTTTTCTAGCTATAAAATTGGCACAACAATTAGTATTCCGACGGACATGAATAAAAGTAAAATAAGAAAGACTTGAAAGACTCCGATGAGCCTAAAAAATCAGCAGATCAATGACACATAGCGCCATAAGATTCTCCTAGATAGCTTGTATAATTGACGAACAATCAACTTTAATGATCACCCTTAACCATGAATGAGTCGCACAAATTTCAAAACCATGCTTAGGGTGATAACTTCTGTAGCCGCCGAATCAACAGAAATGGGTAAGGGCCGAGCATCCCAGAAAACACATTGACCCAAACATTTATGAGCCACCAAACTGATACTAATTGCCTCATATTCTTTAAAAACTGTAGCATCCATGTTCACCTTGATACAGTCAGTCGGTGGTGCTTCCGATGTTGGAGATTGGACAACCAGAATCCTGTTCCCATTAAAAATGGTCGCTCCCATCTTGACACTAGTTATATGTATTAAATAACAAAAAGTTTTGTTCAATCACGATAATAATTTTTACAAGTTCAATAATTACAAAAATTATATTTAAATTTTCACCATTAAAAATTGGTTGTATATCTTTAATGCTAAATAAAAAATATTTTCAAAAAATCACAAAGACAGTTTTACTGTAATTATACGTATGTCATTAATTATCTACGATAACAACTTAAACCATTAATTTTTATCATTATTAAATTATGTGATGACACAACAAAAACTATTGTCGCTTAAAAACATCATCAGTAACAAAATAAAAGTTATTGTTACCTAATATATGTCATCAATTATGATTATCACATTATCATTAGTTTTGTTGTGACTAATATTATATTTTTTATTTTTCACTTTGCTCCATATATTTTATATTACATACACCAAAGTAATCAATGAATAATTTTTTATATGTATATATGATTGTATATTATGATAACTGTGTCAATGTCGTTTCGTATCCTAAAATTCTAAACTTTAATATGCCCCCATTTTGTATCATATCGTGTCTTATCCAAAAAATTTTAAATATCATGTTTTAATTACAAGAGAGGTCCCTATAATTAATATGTATCATGTTTATATTATATCGTGTCGTATTCTAAATTTTTAAAATTTAATATGTTCCATATTTATATCATTTAGTGTTGTGCCTGTAGTGTTGTGTCCATATTCGTGTAGCCCTACTACACTACCTAAACTTTCATATCTTATAAATTTCTACTAAATCCACGAACTATTGAGTTTTTGCAAGCTGAGATCGAAACGGATATTGTTTTTAGACTCAATGCCAAAACCTCGGACCAATTTTCTTGTACACGACATACGGACATGGAAACATAATTTTTGACAAGCTCAAGCCAATCCCTTCAATCATGAACTAACCATGGGAGAGCTTCATCTCTCTATCAAACAAATTTAACCCAAAGTATAAAAATTAGGGTCTAATAATAAAATTCTTTTGAATAATACATAATAATAGATCAAGTAAAGAAGGTTCAATTTGCAAATTCAGCAACTAGTTCTTTTGGCCTTTTCTCAAATTGAATACATCGTTTAAAAAAGGCCAAAAAACCAAAAAAAAAAAGAAGAAGAAAAACACCAACGACAGCAACTCCTCTTCTTTATGAACCTCTTCAAGTCGCATTTCTGATTCGTATCCACCTCAAGTGTTAGATATTATAGTAAATTTGACCGGTGTTGTACCTTTAGCGTTAAGATGTATATTCTTCTCTTGTTCGAAGATCTTCTTGTTTCCACATTACAAAAATCAAGTCATTATAAGCAGTGACAGATCTAGAAATAAGATTTGGGGAGGGGAGAAGCTGTATAAGCATAAAAGTTTAAATATAAATTTTATAATTTACAAACTTGAAAAGTATGATCTACATTGAAGTTGAGTACTACAATATTTTATACCATAAATTTCATTAATAATTAAATTAATATTAGAAATTTTTATAATATCGTTCTCAATATAATTACTAAGTAATTGGCTAAAAAAGTCATTTTTTATTTTATTTTTGAATATATTTTTCATAATATTTATAGTAAATTTTTTTTCCTCACTTGTAGCTGTTGAAAAGCAACAAAAATTCAAAACAGTTTTTTAGTAATATTCATTTACTTTTATCTCATTGTCTCGATCTTATTGAAGTCAAAATTTGATTGTTCCGCAACTTTCTTAAGATTTTTTTTAACTAAACCCCTATAACTTTTTCTCATACAAATACAATAAGAATACTTTAATGAGCCTTACCTAATTATACTCTTCATTACTTGATTAAGAATATAAGCTTAAAAACTTTTGAGTTTACAAAATTAAAATAGGTAAAAGTTAAATTAATTAATTTTACTTTTATAGTTAATTAAAAATTAATTAATTAAATTCAATAAATATAAATAATTAAATTTTCATTTAAGGCAAAGTAAGAAAAGTTAAATCTTTTTAAAAATTAATGAATGCTAATTAAAAAATAATTATTTTAATTAATATTAAATTATCTATTCTTTTGAAAAATAAATTAACTAATACTTTAATATATATATATATGTATTATATATACACAAATATTTTTTTTTTTAATTTTTGGTGCGCGGGGGGTGGGCGCTCCGTCCCTTCCATGCTTATAAGATCAATTGAAGTCATCATTTTTCTTTCCAATCTTCACACATTCTATATCTCTTTTGTTTTACGTTCATCTCCAATGTGTTCTATGATTGTATCTAACCATAGCTTTATGGCACACATATTTTGTCATCATCAAAACTTGGTGTAAAACCTTGGGGCTAACAATCTTTTTTACCCTGAACAAAACACTAATGCCAATAAAAATATAGATTCATTACAAGCACCATCGTTAGATATTTCTTCTCCTTTTTGTTATCATAAAAAAATAAATTAACAAGAGAAGTATTTTTGAGGAGCGATTATAAATTAGTATAAATTATAGAATTTTATTTACCATCGAATTTTAAACATAAGTAGTGCTCAAAATCATTAGGCCAATAACACTTATCCACATTTTTTCTAATATTTTCTCAATTTGAATATAAATCTACGTATTCAAAAACAAAATCATTTACAAGCTTCTTGAAGTGATGTTTCCAATGCACACCCACCCACCCACCTTAACTACTGCTAGATATGACAAATATTCTTTTCTTTTGCCAGAACGCATTCGTTTTTTCTATTCCCATGCTTCAAGAATCAATTCTTCATCATAAGACCATTTCAATTCCTAACTAATTCTCCTTTTAACCTTCCACACCGTATTATCTCTTCATCTTTATATATGACAAGTTGAGTTGACTAGTACACGATATTCATGATAACTCAATATTTTATTATCATGCAAACTAAATGTGAAACTTTGAGGATAATAAATGATGCT
>JACGDI010005826.1:381251-442858 GCA_014898725.1 Jacaranda copaia
TGCTGTCAATAATTGTAGAATTCCAATCCCAATCCCAAATCCTCCTTTGTCTTCTTTTTTTGGCTTCCAAGAGCAAAAATTAACGCACCCAAAGAAAGAAAAAAGAAAAGAAGAAAAATCTATGCATGTGATTTGTATACGCCTTTGAATCTTGCAGCGTGGAGTACGGTCTCTCTTTCTACACTCAAATGAAGCTATGAAAGGCTCCTCTGCTTTTCTCTCTCCACACTCAAATAAAAAAATAAGATTTGAATAAAACACATTGCTCTTTCTCTCTCTAAAGCTGAGCTCTTTGTTTCACTTCCAGTGAGTACTCTCTCTCTCTCTCTCTCTCTCTCTCTCTCTCTCTCAGTCTCTCGATTTGGTTTTGCTAATGATGATTTGTATGCTTTTCTGTGTATAAGTATTGTTCCATGCGTTCGTCGGTAATGCAGAGATTTCGACTTTAGTACTGGTTTTAAATGCTGCTGTACTAGTGTTTTATTTAATTATTTGTTTTATTCTAGGTTTGTTTTGGTTCGTGGATTTGGAAGTACTCTGTCCTGTTTTTTTGAAGCTAGATCTGACCTTGAGAGGTACGTGTGGTGTTCTAATTTCGATTTCTGTTGTCTTTTTGTTTTTTGATATTGTGGAGAATTTCGGTGCAATTTTGATTGAATGTGATGTTGAAAAATTTTCTGCTGATTAATTTTCAAAATACGGAGTGGATATTGAAGTTTAATTTTTTTATGGTCAATTTTTTTTTTTAGTTTTGCTCTTTGAAGCATTGAATATTTATTTACAAATGCTTAATGAGATTGGATTGTTCATCTTAGCTATATGTGGCACTTTAAAATTTGTCAGTGTGTGTATTTGTACAATCACGTTTATTCGATTTCTGTGTTCGGTTACATATGTTTAATGAATGTTGCTGTTTGGGTGATAGTTAAACTACGGTATGTTTTGGTATGGCAGGCTTGCTTCATGATGTGGAGCTGGAGTTTGGAATGATAAAAGCTTAAAAAAGCGTGGCGATCATTGCATTCTTTTCTTCCTTCTATGGTGTCTATGAAGTTTGAAGGCAAATTGGAAGTGTAACTGCAAAACAAAGCTGTTGTACTGATTCTAGTTTTCTTTGATAAGTATTGTGTGCCATCAGAATAAGTTGGTGAAGATGGAGGCAGCAATAGATGCCAATGCTCCACTCGATTACGTCGAGTTCCACATTTTTCCAAGCGAAAATAGGTTATATTTCAAATAAAGCTTATTGCTTTATTTCTTGCTAATATCTTGAACCAAATTGTGTTGCGTTGTCCTCTGTTCTTTATGTTTTTCTTAATCTTTTAAATGAAATCTATTATTTGATAACAACATATTTTTTTCTTTTTTTTGAATACAACCTGGTGAATTAAGAGTGATGGTGTGCTTTGCTGCTTCTCCTTTTTTATTGAGTAAAGAGCAATTTCCTGCAAAAATTTTCTTGTACTACCCCCTTTGTGTGGGTCACATGCTTTTCAATTGATTTACAGAAGTTTTAAATAATATGGGGTACTGAATTTCTAGAATTTACTGAATCTGGACTTACTGATTTGAAGTTTCATTGCTTGTAAAGTTAACTCTACATGTACTTAGTTCGGATAGTACTTGAAGGCCGTTCTGCCCTTGGGAGCCTTGCCTCTCTTAATTATTGTTATTTTTGTTTAGTTAGTATTTATTTTGATTGTTTTGTTGCTTTGTGAAGGTATGAGGCATGTGTATGCTATGTGAACAAGAAAGAGAAAGTGACATCCGGGCTTTTGGAGCATCTGTTACTGCATTCAGCTGAAATCAAAGCTTTACATTCAGAAGGATCCAATTCAAAGTATAAACTATGCCCGCCAGAAAGTTCGCATGACGTCAACTGGTTTACAAAATCTACATTGATAAGGTTTAGCCAACATTCTTGTTGCCGCTATTTTGCTTTCCTTAGAGATAGAGAATGGTTCTTATATTCCCTTTGCTGCAAATTATTTTCACAAAACAGGTTTCTATGCATAATTGGTTCAGCAAACATATTGAACGCTACCAATTCCTTAAAAAATGAGATATGTCAGCTGGAGGAAGCCCGCAAATTTCATCTTTCTCTATATGCAAAGGTAAAATCAGTAAAATCAGCTAATTTCCTCAAGCATTGGTCTCTAAAAATCAAACTGATTTTTTTTATTCTTTCTCAGGGTACAGAATATAATCTCCAGAGTGGGGAATCTGGTTAGTGTACATATTTTTGGTTTAGATTGAGATTTGAATGTATTGACCAGATTTTCTTGCGGAGGTGTTATATTCATGATATGCTACAGTTACATGATAAGTAATACTTTCTGGCTTTATTCTAATAAGGTAGCATTACCAAGGTTTTACGTATGGGCATTCTGTTATATACTCTCGCCTAAGAAAAAGTGAACCTTACAATAACAGTCTCCATTCATAGAAGAGATGAAAAGCTTAACTCGTTAAACAGATACCAAGCTAATTTTCCCCCTTTTTCCTTTTCTCAGATGGCAGCTACTCTAATGGCATGGGGTCAACTACAAAAGTGAGGTTTTTCTTTTCATTTTTTTCCTGCTCTCTTTTTCAGTTCACATTGAAATCACTGCGTGTATATTTTTTAATCACCTATATTGTTAATGGGCTTGCCCGCAGGCTGAAGGCTCGGATGCTTCCAAGTATGTGTGCTTACTTGTTTATCACTATTTAAAATTTCAAAGTAGCATATTCTGTATTCTGATTGTTGCTTGCCTACAGGAATGAATTGTTGCGAGCCATGGACTTAAGGCTCACTGCATTGAGAGGAGAACTGACCACTGCTTTTGATCAAGCTGCTGGTTCTAGATATTCTGTGGAGGAGATGATGGATATAGAGAAGTTTTCTCGACATTTTGGCTTGGTAGAATTGAGGTATGCTAGCTGAAAAATAGAAAGCATCAATGCTGTTCCAATACGAAAGCATTGTATTCTCTTCATTGGAGCAATTCTCTATCTAGCATTAATGACTACCCATTATCATGCATATTCATTTCAGTGATTCATTACGCAAGCATATAGAACTGATACAAGGAGAAGGAGCTCAGGCTGTTGAAAATTCGAGCAGCAATCAGTTCTCAGGGAGCGACAGAGTCAGATCAGGAGAAGGGAATAACCATACCACTAAATCATCATTTTCAGAGACACGAGTAATATATGGTGTCTCTCCAGCAAAAGCTGCACAGGTAGAGAGGCAAAGCTCTACAGAAAGTGATGAATCTTCTTTTTCAAGTGAGGAAGAGCAACTATCTGTGGAAAGAAGTCGCTGTCTAATAAGAGCTGCTTCACCTAGAAGATCAGCATCTCCAATGCGGAGGATACAAATTGGAAGATCTGGATCTCGAAGGTCTACTGCGATAACTATTAAGAGCCTCAACTATTTTCCTGCCCGAGAAAGATCGTTTTTGCCTAAAGACCCAGCTTCTAATGATAGCAATGAAGAAGGATCTGAGCAAGCACCTAAAAGTTCTGAAAATAATGTGAGGAGAATGAGTGTCCAAGACGCAATAAATCTTTTTGAAAGCAAACAGAAGAATCAAACAGTGGATGTTCAGAACACACGGTCATTGTTGAATGCATCTATTGGTGCAAACAAATCTGTACTGAGAAGATGGAGTAGTGGAAAGGGTGAAGATTCTTCACAATGTCCCCAAGATACTTTTACTGAGGATGCTGGTGCTGATATTCAAAATAATGTACAAAGTAGTGAAATCACATGCAGTTCACCAAAATCTGAAGCTGAGCCTGGTGTTGCTTCTGTAGACCCTATTGAAACTTGTGGATCAGATGTCAAATTGGACTCACCTGAAAAAGGATCATGTAGTCCAACAGTTATGCAAGATGAGACTCTTCCGAATGAATCAACTGATGTTGGTGAAAAATTAATTACCTCAGCTGAGTGGAGCCGTCAAAAGGAAGCAGAACTAAATGAGCTGCTGATGAAGATGATGGAAACTAAGCCTGAAAAGAGCCAGAATGTTGTGCCTGCTAGCAGCAAAAGACAAAGCTTTCCTTCCGAGCAGAGAGGTGGTTCTTATGATCACTACAAGGAGAAGAGGGATGAGAAACTTCGAGGAGAAGCTGCTAAAAACAGAGCAGAGAAAGACAAACAATTCCGAGCAATGCAACAAATTGTTGATGCAAAAAAATCACAAATGACCTCAGCCAAAGCAAGTGATGCGGATAAAAAACCTAATGTGAAGAAGCTCCTGAAACCACAAAAGAGTGTCTCGCAACCTGCAAATCCTAAGACAGAAAGCCCAAGACTTGGAGTTGTTAAGAAAGCATCTACAAAAGCATCTTCTCTGTCTGCCACACGTAAATCATGGCCATCGATTCCATCACCGAGAGCTACAGGGCCATCACCTGCCAAAACTCCTCCCACAACATCATCTACTGGTGCAACGCCGACTCGTAGAAGATCACAGCCAACACCACCAGTTTCTCACTCGAGCCTAAGAGTAGAGACATCCCAAATGCAAGATAAATCTGTAAAGTCGAATCAGATTGATAGCAAAAGAAGCCTGAGAAGTGCCACTGAAAAAAGGCAGCAGCCAGTGACAAAGCCTAGGAAAACTGCCAAAAGCAACGTTCAAACCGCCCCTGAAGATCTTGCTTCCTCAGCAAAACCTAGCTTATATAGCAAGGTTACCAAGAAGAGCAGTGTTGTTCCCCTAGAGTCAAAGCCCTTTCTTCGCAAAGGTTCAGGAACTATCTCCAATGTTAATCCAACTGTGAAGAAAAAAGCATCTTCTTATCTGCAGGAACCATTGAGGAAGTCTGAAGATCTGACCCTGGCTGATGAAAATGTAACAATTCCAAACTCTTCTGATCTAGTGATTCAGCATGAAGAGAAGGAAATTGAAGGCTCGAAAATTCACATAGGTATTGAATTTGGAACCACTGCTAAAAGCCCGCACAAATGTGAAGACAAGGAAGGCTTTCCTCAAGTTAACACTGTCGCTGATGATGGCATTGACAGGGTGGTAGAGCCTGAATTAAAAGTTGAGAGTGAAGAAGAATCCACCATCTCACCTACAGCTTGGGAGGAAACACAGGAGCAGGAAGACCACTCCATTACCTCTAGTGACCATATTTGCCAAATGGTGGATTCACCAGCCTGTATAGCCCCAGTTGGAGGGTCAAGTCCTCGAGTTCGTCATTCTCTCTCACAAATGCTTCTTGAGGAGAGCAGTGAACCTGATGTAGTTGACTGGGGCAATGCTGAAAATCCTCCAGCAATGGTCTATCACAAAGATGCACCCAAAGGATTAAAGAGGCTATTAAAATTTGCCCGAAAGAGTAAAACTGATGCAAATTCAACTGGTTGGTCTAGCCCATCTGTCTTTTCTGAAGGAGAGGATGATGCCGATGATTCCAAATTTGTAAATAAGAGAAATGCTGAAAATCTACTGAGGAAAGCAACCCTTCATTCAAAGAACAATGGGCACCAGAAAAGCACCACTGATTATGAACTCCCTGGTACTTTTCTTGTGCTAAAGCCTAAAGGTTAAATCTTCCAGTAAGGAATTATATATAAACTAGGCCGAGTATAGACCTGGACCTGTAGCTGTTGATAATTCTTTCCATCACCCAGCGACCTCCCACCCCACCCCCACACCCCTTTAACCCTAAAGCCCAATGATACTGGAAATTTAGGCGTATTCCCTGTAAAAAGAATCCTCTTCATACTTCTGTAGTGCTTCATGTTTCTTGTTTGATAAATGTGGTTTCCTATGCTGATGGATGAAATAATGTGTTTCAGCTCAAGCAAATATTGGTAGAGTCCATGCTCAGAGTTTATCACAGCAGTTTCAGGAGGGCCATGTTTCAGCTTCTGTGACCACAACCAAAGGTTAATGGATTTTCTGTTTGCTTTTCAATTCCATATGCCATATATTTTTAATTATCTTGATTTCAATATTGTCTTCTGCTTTGTCTTTCAGCAACAAGATCATTCTTCTCTCTTTCAGCATTTAAAGGCAACAAATAGATGATGGAGCCTAGATAACGAATTCAAGTTTTACACAGGTCCTGGAACTTTACCTGCAGGATGCATCCCGCTACTAAGGGCATTTTCTTTGAAACTAGTGCTGCTTTTGTATTTCTTTTTCTATAGGAATTTTCACACTCAAGACAAAATGGACCATCCTTCTACTGCAGCAATCGATGATGCACAAGTATATTTTGTAGATTTAGCATCTGATTTGTTTCAATGCACAAATTGATTATAGCTGGTAACAAGAAGTAGGGCTAGAAACTTTAGCAATGTCTGTAAAGACACAGATCATAACAAATTTATACTTTTATCTGTTCAGGGAATTGTTTTGTTGCATTTGTGTTTATTCAATTGCCCTATTTGTTTGTGTCAAATCATGTATCATTAACTGTTTGTTGACCTTCTACCGATTGATCATTCACACGTTCATTATTTCCTGGCTCATGAGAGATATCATGCTGGTAAGTACAACTCAGTACATTTCACTATGGTATTCAAATGCTGAATGGGTATGATGTGGAATGCATCTTTCATAATTGCGTCATTGTAGTATGTGCTGTTGTCTTGTCTCAGTTTAGAGCGTTTCTTGATAATTGCATTGTTGTGTTTGGGTAATCTCATCTAAGTATAGAGTGCATTGCCTAATAACTTTAAGCATTGTATTAGTTTCTGAGAATTGCAATTTGTGTTTGGACTGTTGTGTTGTTGTGTCTAGGTGTTCTGAGGGCTCTCTACGGTCTTTAATGAATACTGCATCCAGTTAGATAAAATTTTTGGTGGCTAAGAAACTGCTTCTTCAACTTGGCCTTGATCCATTTGCAAGCGCCATGAAACGGCTGGACCCGTGGATTTGGACTCACCGCTATTTGCTCGCCTTTTCTTGTAGTTGTCATTCCATGCTGCTTTATTTTGTTATTGCGTTGGTTATATTAGTTAATTATCATTAAGTATCCAATCATCAGTTAGTGAAATATCATTTACAGAGTATGCAATAATATATATATATATATATATATATAATAGATTAAAGTTAAAAGTTTTGACTTTGTAGTTTAGCGAATACAACATTTACTTTTGGGCACCATAGAATTTCGGAATTTTTCTCAAATAATTAATTTCATGATAAAATAGGAGGAAAAAATAAACAAAATTAGAATTGAATCGATAATACGCACACTCGCATTTAATTTTTTGCTTTATATTTACATGTAAGCCAAGAAGAAATATTTTTTTTTTTCAGTTTTAAGAATGTTTTCAATAAAATGTAAAATAGAAAATAAAATTAGTATTTCACAAATTGATTCATGCAACTTTCCAAAATGACATTTATCAAATAAATACACCATATTTTTGTATAAAAACAAACTAATTTACCGCAGATTTATTATTGTGAATTTATTAGACGTTAATATTTTTTAGATTTAAGGTGCCATTCGTCAAAAAGTTAAAAAAAAAAAAATGCTCTAAATATCAAGTCAATACTGAGTTATAGAAACGAATAACTTTATCTCCATAATATCAAATTGTTATTATTAAGATGTACAAAATAAAAGCTATAGTGATTTATCCTAAAAATAAATCATCAAATTAACAAATAATGTATTTACTACCAAACATAGGACAAAAACTCAATAATTTTTAAAATGCATAAGTGAAAAAGATAAAATCTCTTAAGCAATTGATACTACTAACAACTGGACACCAAATTCCCATCACTGGACACAACAGATTATAAATTGATACAACAAAAAAGCTGAAATTTAAATTCATAATCCAAACTTATTTGAAAATTGTCGCTTTCCTCCTCCTTTCCTAATCCAAACTTCATAAACCCAGATATACCAACAGAAACTTACAGAAAAAGTCATGTGGTAAACAGATAGAGAAAACCATAAGAATAATTTCCTTAAACAAGTTTGCAGGCTTCCCTCTTAAGGTATTGCAGATGTGGAAACATGATGTCTGCATGAGATCCATAATATCGTGAAAATATTGCGAACATTCGACTCGTGTTGTCTGCAGCACTTTTGTGACCCAGGGACAGCTGAATTGATGCTAGTTTAGTCAACTCGTTTCCAATGACGATGTGGTTTTTACCATAGAGTGTTTCCAGGATCTGTTTGGCAAAATGTTGCTCAAAACATCAAGTAATACGGACTTAGGAATTGGCATATTCTAATTTGACCATGACAATAAAGCACATAAGCAAGAGAGGCCAATCAATTCAAACACATCTTAATTATGTCCCAGGAAAACTGCTTAACATGAAATGTACCATAGAAAAATATGAAAAGATTATTTTACTGGTTTGTTGCCTTTTACTTTCCTAGATAGCTTGCTACCCAGTCAAATACATAAATCCCAAGTAACATGATGTAGGGCAAAGATCTTGAAGAGCAGGTTGCTTTTCTGTAAAATTCTCACCTATAAGGTGCAGCATATAATAATACGAGCTGGAAGGGCATATGTTATTACATCGCAGTTATGGTATAAGTAGTTTATAAAAGCATAAGGTCATGAAATGGAGCAATCTAGTATCTCAGATTCATACAAGCTTTTAATGGTTCAGCTGCAAGTGAGATATATCTCGGGTATTACTTGATTCCATTATAGGGTTTTAAGTCTATTTGTCACATTTATCCCACTAGAAATTGGATAGGTGAATCCAATCAAAAGCTTGTGCTAGTTTGAATTATGTTTAACGGAAGTTTACCTCAATTGAAGCCTGACAATGGTCCATTGCAGCCTGCAGTTCTCCAACCAAACAAAATGCTTGTGCGATATTATCTTCCATCTGACAACATCAAGTCAATCAGTTGAAGACGGTGTCAATGCAATCCTCTTCTAAAAGTAATGCAAGCAGATCGCTTAGATTATTGGAAAAAAGGGAAGAAATCAAGATAGGGAAAAATAAGAGAACATATGATGCAAATCATATGAATATCTCAAAATAAGAAGGTAAAACAGATAGAAAGCTATAAGCTTACCTCAGCAATTCTCTTGTTAAAAGGATGCAACACTTTTCTTAAAATATCAATAGATTTCAAAGCATCCATGATTAAATTAGTTGCAATTTCACCAGAAGCTATAGCATCCTGCAACCTGAACAGTAAAATGGATCAATCAAAGATGTAGTTATTAATGTTCTTATAGACACACAAAAACATGCTACTAGATGATGCAATACAAGATCAAGAAAAACTTTGGTGAGGTACTTATGCATGTAGGAGTCAATACAGGGTCTTAACATCTAAGGAAGATTGTTTGTGGCATAAATATTGTAAAAGGATTGAGCTATCAGTCTAAGAAATTTTAGTAGTCAATTGAACGAACAATACCTTCTGATATAAATCTCAGCTTTGGAGATTGCATTTTGTGAAGTTTGTAGATCACAAAAGGAGCCACAACTCAAACAATGGCCTGCCTGAAAGCAGTTCCCACAATCAGTTTGCTCAAACAGTTGACAAGCCACTCGGCTGATGCTATCATCATTGAGCATATACTCGTTCAAGATATAGTACACAACTTTTAGTAAGATGAGAAAGAAAATTATTTTCAAATTGTCTTCATCTTTTGCTGATGTTATAGTAATCCTCGTCATGCAAAGGCAGGCAATTCATTTTGTGATGTCATTTCGTTTTTACAATATCACGTAGCAAAGCAAAGAAATATGAGATGATGGTAATAACAGTAAGTCTTTGACATGCTTACTAAATTGATAGGGACTAAATGCTCAAATGAAGATTGGACCAGAAAGAATGAGTTGCATGAGTTCAAATGCTGTTTTGCGTGAGGTGCATAAACAATACATGGTGATTCTAATGTGGTCCTCTTCTATACTATTGCAAAAATAGCTAAAACTTTTTATGTTTCTTAACTTTTAGTGGTGCTTACTGTATCCCTAATTAATGTTTATCAACTGTTGAGAGAGAGAGAGAGAGAACGGGTAATATGAACTTTTGTTTTGAAATGTTACATTATGAATATAACAGCGAAGGGCCCATTTGGTTTTATTTTCATTTTCATTTTGAATTTTCATCATTTTTAAAATTTGAAAAAATAGTTAGTGAAAACAGGTTGAAAATGAATTTGTACTTGAATAAATTGTTAAAAAAGTAATGATTATGTTGGATTTAATAGATTGTAGGTAGATATAGTAATAACAATAACAGAGAAAAGATATTTAGGTTATTGAAAAAAAGATATATAAGTTATTAAAGAATAAAAACGAAAATAGAGTGAAAATGTCTATAAAGTGATGTTCTAATTTCCAAATAGTAGAAAATGTGAAAATGGAAATAGAAAATGAAACCAAGCACAAACTAAGCTTCCCCTTTCTTATCACAAACTGTTTCCAAAATCTGACAGTTTGCCCTTTTTCTTATCAAAACTTTTTCAATATTTTTAATTTTCAAGTAAAATTAATTTCATATAAAACTAGACGTCGGGAGTTCTCCAACCATAGGTCATAGACCCATAGAACACTTCACATGTGAGGGTTATAATTGCGTATACTTGACTCTTTTAGAAACTCACAAATTTAAGAGATCTTTTCCTCTTTTCTTATAGATTTTTCTAATAAAAGAAATACTTTAATAAGAAAGAATACCAAACATAGCACTAATTTTCCACCATCAACCACCTTGCCCCCATCCCCAAATGGATAAAATTGAAATTATATGCGAGTTCTATAAAATTAAATTCTTTAAAGTTTTAAATTGAACATATTTTATAATTGGGTTATAAATTAATTGTCCTATTCAACAAATAAATCAACAACTTATGCAAAAAGATACAAGAAAATTTCAGTATATCATTAGTCAGTAATCAAATTACTTAATTAGTTGCTTAAACCAAAAATAATAACGAGACTAAAGTGAACATGATTACTTCAATTGAGCTAAAAAAAGCATAAGAAAAGAAATAATAAAATCAACAATTAATTATGCCAAGAAAAACCAAGAAGTTTATATGGTGTCATGAAATATTATCAAGAAGATTTTAGCTAATGTTATGACCCATTTTCACTATCTATTTACTAATGTTATTTTTGAACTGACTAAAATATTATAGAGAATGTACATATCACTTCTAATAATATAAATCTATTTCATTTTTGTACAATATTTCTCCAGATATAATTGTCCACATGGTGAAAGGGATGTATGGATTCTCGAAAAGAGAGCAGCCATGGTAGATCCCTTGGAATTGCCTGCATTCCATGGGTAAATTGGAAAGTTGGATTTACATGGAACCTAACCTGAATCGCCCTATCTATCCTCCTTAGGAAAGGTTTGGTTTCAAACCCCAATTCGAACAAGAGAAGTAAGCCAAATAATTGGCCTTGAATGATCTACATCTCGGGTCTGACACCGATAAGCACATTGAGCTATTTTTGTGAGAGCTCTCATAAGCCATGCGCAACAACTCATTTGTTTTACTCAATTGTTAGATCCAAAAAAACACTAAGAGGTTGAAGTTGACTAGAAATGAGAGGGGAGAATGAAATGAACATTTTTCTTTTTCTTTACATTCATTATTAGGGACCAATTTGATTGATTGATTGCATGTGATTAAATTATTTTGAAACATTTGAGAGGAAAAATAATGCCAACAGCGATAATTGCTCTCTTAATTAAAGATAACTTAAAAAGAGGAAATTAGAAATAATATTTGATTTTTAGCTTTTCTTTTAATTAATTAATTAGGAAAATTAAATTAACTAACACGACTATGTTCCAAAACAATAGTTGAACAAAATTACTTACTAATCATTAGCTTGTATGTGTAATTATTTAATTTAGCAATACATAATTCTTTGCAGAAGCCTTATCTAACAATATCTTTATAGTAAATGTTTTGACTAGAACCTTGTTAAAATGATGCTTTAAACCTAGAAACCATAAAATGATGGGGATCAATAATTTAATTCCAAGTAACAGAATATTTGTTTTCATCATCAAGTTTCCACTTTTATGGAAAATTTTTATTCTACTTGAAATTGTACATTTAAATGTACAAATAAATCTGTTAAATAGAATTTTTATTTTCTCCTTATATTTTTTACTAGTTCATCAAAATGTAAACATGAGTCTGCTAAATGATCTTAAAGCTTTGAGGATGAAATGTGTAATTATGATCATTTGTTCGCCTTATAAAGGATTTAACATAATGCAAAATACCTGTAAAGAATTTGGTCCTCTGAAGCATTTGAGTTTTTCTTTCTCATACTTAGCAACACAGCTGTCCAGAACTACTCCAGAACAATTTGGTTGAATGCACCAATAACCAGCATGGACAAGATCAGGTAGATTCACTTGTGCACAACCACTACATTGACATGTAAACGAATATTGATCTTCCAGAAACTTACGGCGCTCCCTGTAATCCCACTGCCCAACCTGCACCAGTAAAATGTTGCTGAGAAAACTTTCTTGCTCGCTATTATAGCTTATAGAATGACTGAATGAGTAGCATGACTATAGGCTCCAGGTTTTCCATTGTATTGCTTAGTAACACCATTTTCACATAATCAACATAAGAAGTTCCATATGTTAAAATACAGATAAGGTCTAGGCATCTGGCCTACTAAAGCAACCAATATAAAGTTTAGTTTTATCAGTAAAAACCATTAAATCTTTAATTATGTGGATTTTTTGTTACTATACCAAAGACCTGACTACCTGAGGGCCATAAGAGAGCTCCACTTCAGATCCCGCTGAAATATTTTCTGTTGCTCGTATGAACAGAGTACGTGAGAGGAAATAAGCGTGAACATTTGGCTGGCAAGAATGGTTAAATAAACTGCCAGCAGAATATACAGCTTGGGCCACTTGAACCTATAAAATTATCATCAAGCAGATTCAGGACATTTAAAAACCTCAACATCCAATGTCAACCAAATTGATGGTAGAGAGAAAACCATGCTGTTTAGTTACATAGAAGGAAAGCTTTTGATTGCACAGGAAGTTGTGACTAAAGCAAATCTTAAAAAGCCAAGTTATTTGCCAATGGTTATCATAAATTCAAATACTAACAATTGGCCCCTTGTTATTAAACCTCAATCTAAGCATCAAGTTTCTCCAACATCAGAGTAACTCCACATAAGGCAACAGTAACCTGATCTCTCTGGTAGTCTGATAATACAACCATCAATATTTAGTTGAGCCACAGGAGCTGCGTCTTTTATTAGATAGGGCGATATATAATGAACCAATCAAATCATGTCTCATTTGCATCTTAGAGCCAACTTCCATATAATTGTTATACTATAATATAGGGATAATTACAAAAACTTCCTCTGAGGTTTGGGGTAATATCAGAAACTTCCCTTATGATTTGTGAAATTACAATTACCTCCCTTGCAATTAATAGACATCCAAAGACCATAACAGTGAGAGTTAAATGACCACATTACCCTTAATGATTCAAAAAAACACCAAAAAAGACAAAAATATGAAAGAAAAAGATACCCTTTATGTATCAAAATAAAAAAATATTTATATATTTATATGTACGTATTCATCTATAATTATATGCATACATATAAGTATAAATATATGTTACATATATATATACACCCATAAAATATATATACACATACATATACTTATATATATACTTTGGTGAGGGAGGAGCAGGGGCAACGGGCTGGTCATGACAGAAGCTTGCTATATCAGGCAAGCCACCATGGCTGCCATCCATGGAAGCCATGGAGGCTTGTGGTGGCAACCATGGCAAACCATGCCATCATGGACATGGTGGCATGACAGCTGCCACTGTTGGCTGTGGGGGTGGGAGTGGGATTGGGGTGGGGAAGACGAGGGGGAAGAAAAAAGAAAAATAAAAAAAATGAATTTTAATAATTTGAATACAATAAAATTATTTTAAAATTATTAAAATAATATTATTCTTTAGGGATAATTACAAAAACCTCCCCGGATGGATTTAATGTTAAAATTAAAATTATAATATCTTGTTGAAATTTACCGAAAAAGATTTATATAGTCTTCTAAACATGAAAATACTAAAACAACAAAAACAAATAATATTTTTAATCAATTAAATTTTTTAAAATTAATTAGTTAATTAATTAAGTTAATTAAATTAAAATTAATTAATAAATTACATTTTTAACTGCAAAATTAAGTATTATTTTAATTTATTACATAAATCCCCCTATTATGTTTATAGTATTACATTTACACCCACATATGCATGGCCCTTGCAAAAATAGTGCAAGGGCATTTTCATCCAACAAAAAAGTCAACACACTGATACGGTCAATTGAAGAATAAAATTGAATTTTTAAAAAACGTAAGCAAAATCCATTAGTTTAACTAACAGCAAAACCTGATTGTTAGACGAAAACAATTCCTAAGGGAGGTAATTGTAATTTTGCAACCACGGGAGAAGTTTCTATTATTACCCCAAACTTCAGGGGGGGCTTTTGTAATTATCCCTATATTATATCTACAGACAATAAGTTGCATCAAGAAGGGACCAAATCAGTCAGTCTGTTTCTTCACTCATACAACTAAAATGTATTATGAAGCTCACCATACTACTTTTTCCATTCCATACACATACTTTTCAGTCCCATGAAACACACAAAAGACTAGCCTGGGATGTGAAGCTAGAAAGTAGATAGCAAGTTACAGGCAACTGCTTTTTATCCTCCCCCGCGCCCCCCCCTCCCCCCCCAAAAAAAAAACAAAAAGAAAAAATACTAATAATAATATTAAAACAATCATTATTAAGAGGTATGGTGCCTTCCATTCGATTTTACGAGGCAAGGTTTGACATTAGGCATTCTGCTAGATTGCTTAGATGGTAGGCTGCAGGACTGCTACTTTTACTGGTTTAGTTCCTTTGCAATTCAAGGTCAGTGCTTGTGATCTTTGTACTAAGAGTAACTGCGGAAAAATATCAGACATTCTGTGCATCTACAGACAAAACTTAGTTCATCCCTACTTTGAATTGCTGCAACAACTGACATAGACCTAAACAACCTCCCTTAAAGCATCATTTAGATAGCTCGCTTTTGCATGTGGATGAAAGGGAAATGACAGAGGTCCAGACATGGTGTGGGAAGAGTATGAACCATTCATATATCCATTCCATTCCTGAGGAAGGGACTAAGGAAAAAAGGTTACATAATAGAGAGAAGTTGTCTTAAAGTTTCAGACTTCATGTTGCACATATCATTAATACTTCCACAATCATGCCCTCCTCACGTACCATATAACCACTTTTTCATGTGTACAAAGTGTAGCAACAATAATTCTCCTATCAACTTACTTTATTTAAATTTTCCATGAGGGAGATCTTGCATTGTCAGTGGAAGACACAGATACAACTCAACTGAACATTTAAACTAAAAACTATTCAAATCCAACCAACAAATAGTATAGGCCAAAGAAAGAAGGGACTCTAGCACAATGGTAAAATTTTCAACTTTCCTATATACCAAAAAGAGATATTAACAGCTTTTAACAATTTTGAACTTGGTCTTTACAAGAAAGTCACTATATTTACTAATAATGTCAAATTGTTGTCATTATAGATAAACTAAGGATAATTCAACATAAGTATTTTCTATATATTTCCACAGTAACGGATACCTGTTCCACAGAACTTGTTACATCATAATCTAGAGGTTGCTTTCCATCTGAATATTTCATACGGACAATTGCCATGGAATTGACCCTAATTTGAGAGAGAAGTATGATAATCTGCATTACGAAACAATAGAATATAATAAAATAAAAATAAATATTGAAAATGTAGGTACAAAAAATAGATAATTAGTGCAGCTTTCCATAATTACCAAGCATTACAATCTACCTCTGAAGTTATAGTCGAGTTTAATGGAAGTTTGGAGGCACAAAATTGCTGAAGACAACACAGCAGGATCATAGAATAAACATGAAACTCCAATTTGCTTTCAGATGAAAGTTTTCTATAATTCTGACAAAGATCCTATACATAAAAAAGGCAGTCAGCTTGCGGTGAAATAATTTCACCAGTGGAGAAGGCAACATACAGACCAAAAAAATAAATAAATAAATGAATAAATAAAATAAACAAAACAAAACCAAGAAAAAAAAAGTACCAGAATCCCACTAGTTTTAGGACCAACATCACCAGAACTCTCTATGTGCTTCACAAGGATACGACCAGCCAGAACCACATCAGATGGCAAAACTGCAGGCCAATGCATACCTTGACATTCATGCCTATGTTCAGCAGCTTGTTCAATGTTTGAAGTTGAAATTCCAGGTGAAGTCACATTTCTAATGTATTCTTCAAGATCACCAGATAAGTTTTGTAGAAATTCATATTTTTTGTTCTTATATTTTGAAAAATTTCGCCCTCCGGCTTGCACTTGACATTTTAAGGAGCAGTATAATTGAATAGAACATGACATACAAGGCACTGTATCAGCTGGCAGTTCATTGAAGCAGAAAGCACAATGAGTTTCCCGACAATGCTTCAATATAATCTGCACCACTTCATAACACGAGAATTAAAATCTTCTGCAAATTCAAATCAAAGCAGGTTGTTTGCCTATGATAGTTATTCTTTTACTTACCAAATATAATTATGAACTTCAGGTTAAGACAGTGGAATATAACCATGCCAAGATATTCTGACATTTACCAAGTATATGAAGTGGAAGCAACATGGGGTCACCAACATTATTTTTTATAAAAATTCACAATTTGGTAGCTATTAGATTCGTAGAAGGATATTAGAACTATATTTCATTAGAGAACCCATGTACCTAGTCTAAGTTGTAAAATATTGGTTTAAAATGACAGGAAAATTTCTTAATTCATACCGCAGCATAAGGATCTTCCTTATGAATTAAAGAGGCAAGAGGAATGTCAGTGAAAGAAGCCATTCCCCTGCCTTTAGTTGTTGTGGAGACACATTGAAGTTCCATTTGAAGTTTTTCATCTGTCACATAAGACCTACAGTATAAGATATCACAGAAGTGAAAAACACGTGTTACCAGATAGCAGAATAGCAACAAAATAATGGGCAAAAGAGATGCACAAAGTAAACGTACTGTATGGATTTAATAGTTTAATTTGAACTAAACTTGCTATGTTCAATACAAAATCTGCTAGAGACATAAGCAAACTACTCCAAGCCCATGACTAACTTCATAGCAGTAAATATCCTAATTCTAGATGACAACAGTGAAACTATATCAGTTGTAAGTAACAAGGGACAAATTTTGTATATCTTAATCTACAAGCATGGTCCAACCAACTGAATTGATCTCTGAATTAAGAGTTAATCTATCACAAATGGTTAAATATGAATTATTACTAGTGTTTTATGTAAAACATTTGAGTAGAAAACATTCAGGATCAATGCTATCAACTGCCAGATATTCCCCTTTCATGAGATTCATCCACCATTTTGATTAACAAGATAAGATGAACTTTAATTAAAAGAAAGCCAAGGATTACTTACACATAGATTTATCAGTCGCAGAATAAAAGAGGTAATGAAAAATGTCATCAGCAGTACTTAATAATCAAAAACATGTTCAATAATAAATACCAAACTAGAACATTAATGAGATATCATGGATTGCAAACATGTCCTGATTGAAGATCGTAAACAACATATTGGAAGAACAAATAGAAGCTAATTATCAAATACATGTACAGACAAAGAGATATTGAAATGAAGGTGACGCCAAGAAAACCTGATCTGTCGTCATTTGGTTCCTCTTTAGCACCACTTCTGAGCCTGGATTGGTCCAATAACAAATTTAGTTCACTTTCTATCTGTCTTTTTCCTGTCAAGCAGGTCTCTGTCTTTAGGGAAACATTCAAATCACTGATAGCATCTTCATAGTTGCCCAATGAAGAATTTGCCTTAGCTCTCCTAAACCACGCCTACAGTGAGATGTAAGTTCAGAATTTTAGTTAAATACAAAATGGTAGAAACTTTAGGTAGAATATCAAGATGCACTTTCCTTCTTTTTCAATTTGGCATATGTTACATCACAATCACTTCTTGATGTTATGCAAGGACAAGAAACTCATATGATAAGTGTTAAAATCACAATTTTTCATTCAAAATAATCGGAAGGTAATGGATTGAAAATCACTGTACAAGGTTTTGAAGGCAGCAGATGGTTTTTTTTGCACTACCACTTGCATGTAATCAAGGTAAAAATAAATGAATACCACTATCCTTCCTAATAAGATCCAAAACATTATTAATTTCAATGAAATAGGAAAAAATAGGCAACGGAATTAATATTTAACCTTTGCATAGGCAGGGGATAATATAAGAGCACGGCTGCTGTCTCGCAGGCTTTCTAGAAAGAATCCTAATTTCTGAAAATAAATAAGAAAAGAAATTCAGAATACAGAAAGAGTTGGTCAAAGTGTGCAACTCAAAATGATTGCATGAAACACATCAATGTCTTTTCAAGAAAAAAATTCTTAAAAATCAACAAGTTAAACCAGCCAGTACAACTAGCCTTTTTTATAACCACAGATATTTGAGAGGATGAAAATCATCACCATGTACAAATTTATGAAATAACTTTTGGCATTATTATCACTCAGTAACACATATGGCCCAAAAATGACCATGAGCTAAAACTCACATGCAATGAGGAAGCACGATTAAGATAAAGTGTTGCAACCAAATTGTTCTCCTTATCTTCAGCATCCATTGGAGCAATGCGCAGTGCCTGTTTTATTCATGTAAAAAGAAGGATGACTATGATCTACCTTAATCATTTAAAACAACAAAAAGTTTTACAGTAAGTATTCGTACTTAATGTTGAAGCAACAGCTAATGACTGATTGCATTCAGTATAAAAGATAGAGCATTGCCTACAAGGCACGATTACTGATCAGAATATTTATCTACAACAAATTCTGTAAATAAAAACTAACTCACCTGGAAATGAATCAAAACTCCTATTGCTACACTCTTATACTCTTGTGTGTATGATAATATTCATGCATTGTTAAGCAAAGGCTTCTAGAGGTCTACTTACTCTAAACAATTTATAATGGAACTCTGTTAATTGATCATGAAGTTGAATATAAGGCACCTTCAGTTTTTATTATTTCGTCCCTCTTTCATAAACCAAGAGATATTTTTTTTCTTTCCAGCAGGGTCACACTGGACCCACTCACAGACCAGAAAAGGAGGTGGGGTGGGGCAGGGGGGACATGTAGAAAGGAGCCAACAAATGTTACAGGCTTGTTTTACAAGCTCAACTTCCTGAACTGTTTCTAATCTAATAAATACAACAAATTGGTTTATATTTTACAAATTATTCACAGTTTGGTCTATGTAATCTGGCCATGTTGATTTTTTCCTAATAAATATATGCTTTAACGCATACAATTAAGTTTTTTTATTTAAGCCCCCAAAGAGGGTCAGGATACAAAAAAAGAGACATTTAACAACTGATCAAGACATATGCCACCAAAAATCAAAGCAAAACTCAGCAAAGTTGAGGTGTTGTTCCACCACGACTCATGGAGAGGAGTTTTGTCCTAATGAAAATGCACCTCAAATGACAAGAGATGGGGAACTGCTTATAATAGTCTCAAAACCCTCAACTCCTCCAATGTGGGATAAGATCAAGTATCATCATAACACCCAATCAAGGGGATTGAGAAAAGACATATAGTCATCATTCCAATATACAGTGCCAACAACGATGACCACATTTGTCGCCAAACAAACAGCCCAACTGCATCGAAGTATAGTCCCACCAACACACGTGGTGGTTTTGTCCTTATGAAAAGGAGCCTCAAAGGGCGAGAGAGGCGAAACAACTTAAAACAATTTCAAGACCCTCGACTCCTACAATGTGAGATAAACCCAAGTATCGCCAATGACCAAAATCATAGGCTTATAAGTACTTTCTGATCCTGAAAATAACAAGTCCATTGGAACCTAAAATTATACTAGATTATATAGTTCGCCGGAAAGGATGCTGATGCCTTCATGGAGGCTACAAGCTACTTCTCCAATTCTATTGGAATGGCCACAACTGAAACTGGCATTTTTTAATTAAGATGCCCAAGAAATACTTAAAAAATATGAAAATCAACGTTTTTACTTAATCATATATGGTTTAGCTTTGATTAATATAACATTAATTAATATCAATAATATGAAAACAACTAGGAAAAAGAATCAATTTTCAAGATATCCTTAACTAATTTGTTAAACAGTAATTATCAATAATTAATCAAGTATAATAAAATAATAATCAATTGAATACTACCTAAATACAGCCCATTCCAATCAAATAACTTAGTTATGGAGTAGAAGGTAAGATTTTAGTCAAATGAAAAAATAAGATATATTTATATATACTACTAAATCTCGAAAACTCATTTGCTTTTCTTTGCCTTTTTCGCTTGTCCTTTCTTTTACTTATTTATTTTTTAATTTTCCTCTTTTCCTAATTCAACCAACTTCACAAAAAACATCAACACCTTCATGCAGTCATGGCCTTCGGTTAAGTCCAACTCCGCCTCTTCCTATCTTTCCTATGTTCCAATAAACCAGTAATTTGGCTGCATTAAACCGATTTCTCAGACATTCAACTAGTCCAAATCCGATACACACCTAATGCATACAGCCTAGAACTCTGTGATGCCAGCGTCTTTCCCATTCATTTCAGCCAACCGGTCAGCGACAACGGCGACCAAGCGAACCACGCTAGATGAATCTCGAGTGCATAAAATTTATAGTTGATTTATTTAGGATCAACATAAGGGGTGCCACAACTATTGTTCTTAGAACATAATCCAGTAACCGAGTGAGACAAGAAACATCGAAACTACGAACTCAAAGAGCATTGCTTTTTCCTTCTTTTGTAGTTACTGTAAAATGTAGTAAGAGAACTAAATGTTGGTCCTTTTTTAAAACCTGGGAGTAGAAATGCAAAGCATTCGGATAATCCCCTTTGGAAAAACACTCATTTCCTTTGGCCTTGGCTTCCAGCGCAGCTTCCTTATTCTTTCCGCACAGCGGCATTTCTGGGTCCGTCAAATCTCCAACCATCTATTTCAACCAAAAATCAGGAAAAATAAAAAGTAAAGGTACAAATAACTTCCTTTCTATAGCAAACGTGTACCTGGTGAAAGAGAGGCAAGTTTTGGAAGAAATGGAGGAGAGAAGAGCATGTGGAGTGCAGGTAATCAATAGTGCTTTCTGAGATTTGCAGTTTTAGTGCTTCAGGGATGACAGATTTCAGTTTCTCCATGCTTGGAAAAGGGTTGGGGTTTTCAGGGGGTTTGTGAACGCCAAGAAAAGGGAACTGGAACTGGACCTCGTCAGTTTTGATATTCTGAAATTGACGCGATATCGACGACGAGAAAATTCAATTTCTCCCCCAAAACTTTTTTTTGCAATCCTCAAATCTTAACAATTCATCTCTCATTATAAACACTAAATTCTACTTTGAAAAAAATCTTTTCAATTTTTTTTTCATTTAAATATTAACATTTCTGATAAATGTTAAAAAATAATTTGAATTATTCTAATGCATATATTTAATTGTTTAAATCCTAACTAAGGTATGTTATTTATTTATGAATTGGCTTAAAGTATTTTTTTAAGAATTTTTTGTTGTTAAGGCTTATTTACAACATTTCTAAATTTTAGTTGAACGTATATAAAGAAAAAGAATGTTTATTTTATTTTATGGTGTTATGTTTTTTTATTGATATATGGGCGTGACATGATTAGTTGAATTAAATTATTGAAGACTTTTTATAATAGAATAATTTAATTATTTTATTTTTTTTTTGTGTATGAATGGAATACTATTTTAATTATTTTATTTTATTGAAGGTTTTGTTCTTTTACCGGGAAATGAAAAAAGAAAAGTAATATATAAATTAAAGAAATTTTTTTTTCTTAAAATGGAATTTAGGATTTATAATAAGAAATGAATTATTTAAATTCGAAAATTGCAAAGAGGAAGTTGTTGCCCCCACTAGAATTGCATGTTCTTTTTCTCTTGTCGAAAATGTAGGCTATGCAGTGATTTTTATTAAATTTATAATATAAATAAGTATCTAAGGCCAATTTTAAATTTTTTAAAAATTCTTAATATTTTTTTAAATTTATACTATTAATAAAGCACTAGTTTCTTTTTGATATGTTTTCGTCGATGTACCAAAAATGCCATCATTTCTTTTCTTTAATACTCATTACTACAACTTATTAGTAACCATCATTTACAACTTACACATTCTTTACATATATTAATCATCTTATCATAATTTTTGTATTATTATACTAACAAACTAAATTAATGCCAAATGCTACTTAAAAAATTAATATTATGTTAAAAATAAATAGTCATTTTATTTATTGTATGTCATAAAAATTTATAACATGTATCGAATGTGCCACAATTGTTAGTTCCTATAAAGCAAGAGATCATTTCTATAAACCTCCCTATCTTGTGGGATAAAAAAGCAACTTTGCATGTGAAGTTCTTTTCAAAAGAGCTGACTAATGATCATGTAGAGGGCATGTGACCAGCTTCATTAAAATTGTAATGGAAATAAGATTTTGGGTCCATTTCTATAATGTTTTTTAATATTTGACATATTTTTAAAATTCTTATAAAGTGGAGGCTCATTTTTGCGAATCTCCATATTATATGAGACTAAAAAAGTAAGGGCTTGTTCTTTTACGTTTTGGCCATTTTCTAGAAATTTTTTTGAAAGAATGGATTTTTGTCGATTTTGTCTTGAAATTTGGATTAAATTAATGAGAACTAAAAGAAAAATGGAGTGAAATGAAGGAGTCAAAAAAGATGCATGGTGAACAATAACTCTATGCAGTGAACAGTAACTTTGCACAGGGGCGCAAGTTTTTTGCACCTTAGCGCAAAGTTTCTGCCCAAATTTGCAATAGGAATAGAATTCTTGCGACAAGGCGCAAGTCATGCGCACCTCGGCGCGCGATGCAACCCATGGGCCCAAGACTCGATTTTTGTGGGTATTTAATTAGTTTTCTTTTGGGAGTCATTACGAGAGACACATACACGGGGGTTTCTAATTACTTTTGAGATAGTTTCTCGAGACGGAGTTTAGAACGAGGGTATTGGGTGTGCTCTTGAAATTTGTGGGATTCAAAGTTTGTACTTGCACTTTGATTTGAGATCATTAAAATTCTTTTCTTTGTCCGGTGAATTAGGTACATCGCCGAACCACATTAAATTTTGTTGCCAATTGCATTAAATTTCTTTACTATTATTTCATAGTTATGATTTTAGATTGTTTCAAGTTACAACAAACTAGTATCGAGAGCCGAGATTGATCAGATGTCAACCATGAAGTACGAGGCAGAGAAGTTTGATAGGAAGAATGATTTTGAGCTGTGGAAAATGAAGGTCTACGCCCTCTTATGTCAACAAAGTTTACAGAGAGCGTTAAAAGATAGAGATTCCTAGCCAGAAATGTTGACAGAAGAAGAAAAGGATGAGTTTATGGCGAAGGCTTACGGTACTCTAGAGTCATCATTAGCAGATAACATACCGAGAGAGGTCGCCACGGAAAGTACACCAGTGAGACTATGGTCAAAGCTAGAAAGTTTATATATGACAAAGTCCTTGACAAATCAACTATATCTAAAATAGCGATTATACACGTTGAGGATGAATGAAGGTACATCTATTACTCAGCATATTGATTATTTCAATAAAGTAATTCTGGATCTTGCTAGTGTAGATGTTAAAATTGAAGATGAAGATCAAGCATTGATTCTCTTGTGTTCACTACCCAAATCTTTTGAGCACTTGGTCATTACATTGATGTATAAACGAGATACAATTTCAATAGAGGATGTGAAGGCTTCATTGAATTCCAACAAGTTGAGAAAACATGTTTTGGGTAGTAACGATGGAAAAAGTAGAGAAGGATTGGTGGCAAAGGATAGACCGAGAGAAAGAGGAAAGAGTGAAAGTCAATCAAAGTCCCGAACCAAGCCTAGAAACAACGACAAGTATTTTAGGTATGGTGGAAAGGGGCACTAGAAATGGAATTGTCTGGAATAGGGAAAGGCAAAAGATGCAGATAAAACTTTTGATAAAAAAATGGGATGATATCGCAAGAATTGTTGAAGATAAGTTTGACAGTGGGCTTGTTCTCAATGTCGCTAAAAGCTTACTAAACTCTAAGTGGATTTTGGATAGTGGCTGCTCTTGCCACATGTGCCCACGTGAAGATTGGTTTACCACTTATCAAAAATACGATGGTGGTAAAGTGCTTATAGGAAATGATGTTTCATGCAGGGTTGTAGGAATTAGCTCAGTAAGTATTAGAATGCATAATAGCATAGTAAGAACCCTAACAGATGTGCGTCATGTTTCAGATCTGAAGAAAAATCTAATTTTGTTGGGTACATTGGACAAGAACGATTGTGAGTATAGAGCTCGAGATGGAGTTAGGGAGACAAAAGGAATGGCATTTAGATCTTACAGGGAAACGCAGTTTCTGGTAGTGCAGTAGTTTCTTCATCAATTAATGATACTACGAGACTGTGGCATATGCGGCTTGGGCATATGAGTGAGAGAGGGATGTCAGAACTGAGCAAACATGGCTTGCTTGATGGAGAGCTTGATATCTACGAGCAATGTGTGTTTGGCATGCAACATAGGGCAAAATTTGGCAATGCAATTCACAGGACCAAGGGCATCTTGGATTACATTCACTCAGATCTTTGGAGGCCTTCTTAGGTTCCTTCAAAGGGAGGTGCTAGTTATATGCTGACATTCATAGATGACTCCTCACAGAAAATATGGGTGTACATGCTGAAGCATAAGGATGAGTTGTTTGTCAACTTCAAGTAATGAAAAACTTTAATCAAGATGCAGACATGAGAGAAAATCAAGTGCTCGAGGATTGACAATAGATTGGAGTTTTGCAACAAGGAATTTTAAGAATTTTTTGAGAAGGAAGGAATTATGAGACATCATACAGTTGTGCACACACCACAGTAGAATGGAGTTACAGAACAAATGAATAAGACTATCTTAGAGAGAGCTAGATGCATGCTCATTAACGCTGGATTGTCCAAGGATTTTTGGGCAGAAGTAATCAATACTACTTGTTACTTGGTAAATAGGTCACCATCAACTATGTTAGACTGCAAGACACTAATGAAAGTTTGGTTTGGGTCTCTTACTGATTACTCAAGTCTAAGAGTGTTTGGGTGCCCAATCTATGCTTATGTTCATGTGGAAAGCTTGAGCTAAGGGCTAGGAAGTACATATTCCTAGGCTATGCAGATGGAGTAAAGGATTATCATTTGTGGTGTAATGATAACAAAGGCTCCAGGATGATTATCAGCAGGGACGTGACTTTTGATGAGCCTGCGATGATGAAAAAGGTGAAGTAGCCCAAAAGCAGTCAGCAGGGTGTTAAGGAGAAAGTGTAGTTTGAACTTGACACTCTATAAGTTTTAAAAGGGAAATAGAAAGTGGTAAATAAAGTTGATGAAAGTGCATTATCACCTAACCAACAACAGGAAAATGATTCACTACAAAGCTATTATTTAGCTCACGATAGGGAGAGAAGGCAAATTAAACCACCACAACGGTTTGCATGTTCAAACTGGTAGCTTATGCATTGAGTTCAACCAATGAGTTTGCAGGAGATGATCTAGTCTCATACAAAGAGGCAATTTCTAGGCCAGATTTTGATAAATTGGTTGCAACTATGAGTGAAGAGATAGAGTCTTTACACAGGAATAGCACAAGGGAGCTGGTTGATGTACCCAAAGGACATAAGATTGTAGGTTGCAAATGGATCTACAAGAAGAAGGAAGGGATTCTCGGGGTTGAGGATGCTAGATAAAAGGTGCGTTAGGTTACTAAGGGTTTTACTCAAAGAAAGGAAGTTAACTTCCATGAGGTGTTCTCTCCAATTGTAAAGTATGCTTCCATTTGTGCTTTACTTGCTATAATTGCTCTATTTGATATGGAGCTTAAGCATATGGATGTGAAAACAACGTTTTTACATGGTGAGTTGGAGAAACAAATCTACATGAGTCAATCAGAAGGATTTGTTGTTTTTGGGAAACAAAATCAAGAATATCTTTTGAAAAAATCTTTATATGGCTTGAAGTAGTCTCCCAAATAGTGGTATAAAAGGTTTGATACATTTATTACCAAGATAGGATACACTAGAAGTAATTTTGATTGTTGTGTATATTATAAAAAATGTTGTAATAGCCTCCTAGTATATTTGTTATTATATGTTGATGATATGTTGATAGCCTTTAGAAACATATATGAGATCAATATTTTAAAAGCTTAGTTATGTGAAGAATTTGAGATGAAGGATTTGGGCAGTGCAAAGAAGATATTGGGCATGGAGATCATCCGAGATAGACACGCTAGATTGTTGTACTTGTTTTAACAATATTACATTGAGAAAGTACTGGAGCATTTTGGGATGAAGAAGTCCAAGCCAGTGAGTATACCGCTTGTAGCTCATTTCAGGCTCTCACCAGATGATTCACCGAGTACTGATAAAAAGGTAGAGCATATGTCTAATATGTTGTATACTAGTATAGTAGGTAGCTTGATGTACATCATAGTATGCACTAGGCTAGACATTTCACGTGTAGTCAGTATTGTGAGCAGGTACATGCATAAGTCGGGAAAGACCCATTGGTAGGTTGTGAAATGGATCATGAGGTATCTACGAGGCTTTGCAGATAGATGCTTGAGGTATAGTTAATTGAATTCTACAATTAGAATTATTGGCTATGTGGATGTGGATTATGCAGGAGATTTGGACAGTCGAAGATCTATGACGAGGTATGTGTTTTGTGTTTTGGGATGTACGGTTAGCTGGAAGGCGACGTTGCAATTATTAGTTGCATTGTCTACAACAAAAGTTGAGTATATGGCTTTGGCTGAAGGCGTGAAGGAAGGCATTTAGCTAAAGGGGCTGATTGAGGATATGGGGATGGACTTTGAGGTTACTTCAATATTTTGTGACAGTTAGAGTGCTATACACTTGTCAAAGAATCAAACCTTTCATGAGAAAACAAAGCATATTAACGTGAGGTATCACTTTGTCTAGGATATGGTGTTTCAAGGTGTTATTTTTCTTGATAAGGTTGGGACCAAGGATAATTTGGTAGACATGTTGACTAATGCTATTTCAAAAATTAAATTTGAGCATTTCCTGGATTTGGTTAATATTTGTAGACTCAAATGACAGGCCCTTTTGGGGGTAGGGACAAAGAAGAAAAATAGTGAATTTCAAGTCAAGATGGAGAATTGTTGATTTTTTCTTGAAATGTGGATTAAATTAACGAGAACAGGAAGAAAAATGGGGCAAAACGAAGTAAGGGGTCAAAAAAGACGCACGGCAAACAATAACTTTGTGGTGAGCAGTAACTCCGTATAGTGAATAGTAGTTTTGCGATGGGGTGCAAGTCATGCACACCCCGCGCGCAGTGCAAGCCCATGGGCCCAAGACTCAATTTTTGTGGGTATTTAATTAGTTTTCTTCTGGGAGTCATTACGAAAGATACATTTACGAAAGTTTCTAATTACTTTTGAGATAGTTTCTCGAGACAGAGTTTAGAACGAGGGTGTTAGGTGTTCTTATGAAATTTATGGGATTCAAAGTTTGTACTTGTACTTTGATTTGATATCAATAAAATTCTTTTCTTTATCGGGTGGATTAGATACATCGTCGAACCACATTAAATCTTGTTGTCAATTGCATTAAATTTTTTTACTATTATTTCATAATTGTGATTCTAAATTATTGCAAGTTACAATAATTTTTGAAAGAAAGTTTGAAGAATGTGCCAAGCGTTTCTTTTTGTTTTGGGGAGAAACAAACTTCACTGTTAATATCAAATTAATTGCTTTTTTGTTGGGTTTGTAGGATGATAGTGATTTTTTATATAATATATTATATATGTATGTATATTTATAGTTGGATGATGATGTGTATATATATGTAATTATTGATATATTATTGTAATAAAATGCTGTGTAATTAATTCAATTGATGTTTTATTTTAAAATTTATATTTTATGAATTTATTAATAAATATTAATTATTTATAAAATTATAATTATATCTTAATTATAAAAAATTAGCTAATATCATAATCATATCATAATTATTGATATCGACTTATATATAAAAAAATTAATTATTGTACTTTAATTATAAACTAATTATTGTTTCTTCTTAAAATATAATTATTTAACTATTTATTATTTGTAATTTATGTATAAATAGAAGTTTAGTTATTTATTTAAATAAAATAATATGCATATATACGACTTAATAACGATTCATCAAATTAAAATAATAAATAATTTTATATTACATGAAACTAAATTATCTTAAATTATTTATTAAACAAATAAGCGTAATATTTAATTATACATGAAATATGAAACACAATTAATATATACATAACATGTTATTTAAATAATTAAATAAATTAATTTAATTAAATTAATAGATTATTTATTTACTTTAACTCATTATTTAATTAATATGTTATTTAATAAATAAATTACTTAGTAACAATCAAAAGTTTTTTTACTTATTTTTAATTAATTTTTTTGATATTTTTTTAATTGTATTAATATTATTAATTTATTAAACTTAATAGATTATTAAATAAATATCACACTATAATTAATTTTTATAATAATTTTAAATAAATATGAATATTAATATTTAATGAAGATTAATTTTTTTTGAAGAAGATTAATTTATTTATTATATAAAATTAAAATATCTTAAATTATTTGTTAAATGAATAAATGGAATATTTAATCAATACATTACATATTGAATATAAATACATTATTTAATTAATAAGTAATTTAATTAATTTAATGCCTTATTTTGTAAATAAATTATTTATTAAATTTAGTTAATTTTTTCAACGATTAGTTTAATTAAATTTGTAAACATAAGTTTTAAAATTTGTTAAGTAGTAAAATTTTAATATTTTATATATGTATATATGTATATATATATATATGAGTGAAGTGAGAGAATGATAAATGAATTAATGATGTGAAAGATGATGTGAAAAAATGAGGAGGTAGGTATACTTTTGGGGTGTAGGGTTTTTTTGGGGTGAATTGTGAGGAGTCTTTTGGGAAAAAAACTATAATATTTTGGAAGAAAAATTAGAAAATGTTCCTACATTTTGGAATTTTTTTAAAATTACAAAAAATTTCCTCACAACGTAGGAGAACAAACCCTAATCTTTCTCAATGTGCAAGCTACTAAAGATTAAACAATTTTCAAGTGGTATAGCGAATGGCTATATTACTTTTGCCTTTAAATTCGAGAAATGGTTTAAAAATTTCATAACAGAATATTACAATATCTAATTAATTAATCATTAGTTCATACTTGGTCTGGCTTACGATTACTACATACTAATTGCATGTAACATTTGACTTGAACTGAGTTATAGCTGATTAACGAATTCTTTTTTTTGAAAATAAATAAACACTGGATTAGTAAATCGGTCGATGAAACTTTGGGGGGAAAATTATTTGATCCCTCATGTAATTCTATATCTAAAAATAAAAATTAAACATCTCTCTATCATATTTAAAATCATGTAACGAACATCCTTGAAAGAGTTGGAGTAAGTCACATGCATATATATGCAAGTTTTTAAGATTTTTTATATATAATTTTTTTTATATTTCTAATACACTCATTTAAAAAAAAAATTAATGGTTCAAATTAAATTATGTTTATAAAAAATAGATATAATGTATATATACATATAAATACATATTTATATATATTTACTAAAACCTAAAGCTCTCTTCCCCACCCTTGTCCTCGTGGGTTGCAATAGGCAGCCGTGAAAAAATGACAATCATGGCCACTATGGAGAGAGAGGGGGGGGGAGTGTGAGTTGGTCATGACCATCATGAGAATAGAGATTGATTGCTAAATTTTGTTAGTGGCTATGGCACCACTACAAAAACCACTGGCTTTTGTGACTGCCAAATCGGTCATAAATTTAATAAAAAGGGGGTCACTGATAGTGTTAGTGACTGCTCATAGCGGTGACAAAAATTCTCATCACAAATTGAAATTTGTGACTGTTGGAGCATGCAGTCACAAATTAGTGACCGTCAGTATGATCACTAATTTTTTAAATTTTGTCACAAAATAATTTGTAAAAGAGTGAACAAGCGATCACTGATTAGTGACTGATTCGGTGGTCACTAATCAATGACCATTTAGTGACTGATTCAACAATCACTAATGGGGTGACTAATAGGTCATAGATTTGTGACCATCTTTGGGGTCATTAATCGGTCACAGATTTATTATTATTTTTTTGAATGCTTAATTTAATATATTTATCCAACCTATTTTTTATTTTTATTAATAACAATTTAAAACTACCTCATTTAAAACATAAATCACATTCCAAATAGCACCAAATAATAACAGAAATTCAACAATATTGTATCCAAATCTATAAACAAAACAAAGCTTTTCATACATGCGCAAGTTCATGAAATCAAAGTATGCCAAGTTTAATTTAAAGAAAGTTGTTTGTCTTTCCCACCATTATTCTCTTCCCTGCGAGAGGAAGAAGTACCTTCAATTGAATTTAATTTTTCCATCATCACTCTTATTGTCCTCATCAAAGGCTCTTCTCTCGCCTTTGATTCTTCAAATAGCCACAATGCCTCCTCTCTCACCCTCATAGTTTGCTCCATAATGCTTACTTCTTTGGCTGTTGCTTCTTCTCTTTATTTAGCCAATTCTTGATCGATTGCTTCTTGTAGTTGCTCTTGACTCACAAAGGTGGGTAAAGATGTTGTAGATGGTGAATCTGAGAAAGTCCTAGTAGCAACAAGCTCATGACAGTGGTAAGTGTTCCCAAAGCCATACACTCTACCCTTGGTTGGACCACCACTAATCTCAAGTCATTTTTGAGCATCAAATGAGCTTTCAGGAGTCGGATTGCTGATATGTTGACTAATGTATTCTTGACAATATTCATCCTATTTGAACATCCAAATATGAAAAACACAATTACTAAATATCAAATATAATCTAAATAATATGCTTAAATATAAATGAAGCTTTATTGCACTAATTAAGTAACTTGTACTAATTATGTTTCTATGTGACAAAAGTCGAATTTCAGGGGAATGTGTTTGGTTTTGATGTTTTTAGAAAGATAATTTCTATATGATAATGTTTTAAGACAAAAACTATCACAATTTGTTAATGTCATTATTATTTTTCATGTTTCATCGGTCAAATTATGTTGAAAAAATAATTACAATTTAGTTTGATATATGACGATATCATTGCTTTCTTTATATTATATCAATATTGTGTAAATATAAAAAGAAAATATTAATTAATTTATTAATAAATTTAAATTACTTTAAAATTAGTTGTATGTCATATGGAATATTAATGATGTCGTTTCTATCTTTAGAAAATAGTGGCGAATCGAGCATTTTTAATTTCTAACATAGATTGAAAGTCTTGGGAATAAAAATAAGTATTATTTTATTGAGAATCAAGTATAACAAATATATTTTTAATTTTCTAAATATTAAAATTTTTTTTCGCAAAAATAACAAATGCACGTAAGTTGATAGTACGATAAAATAATATTATTAACAATAAAATGAAAATTATTGTCATTAATATATGTCCGTTATAATAATTCTTATTGATGTTGTTTTGAGTTGGAGGGTCAAGTACTCTGGTTGATTCGAGTGATTTTGACTTGAGATCTGTAACCACGAACACACGTCAACTAGCCGAGAGGCTCTCGGCTAAGGCACTCCGACACTCAAGTTAGTTCCGATAGAGCAGAGAATAGAGATAGTATGTAGTGAAAAGTGTAAAATGGCATTACCTTCAGCGTGGTTGTGCTTGTAGTGTTTATAGCCTGCTGTGGGCGTGATATTACACTAGTACCCTTATCAGGTGTACTTGGCTTTTCCCATGACAGGGGGTTGGGAGTCATTCAATGTCCAGATCCCTGTACTGTATCAGGTGGCTCAATCTCCTATTTTCTGGGATAATCATGCCAGTAGGAGCATGTCCCTGCCAGAGTTGTTGGCAGGGTTGTTAGAGTTGTTGGTAGTGATTACATCAGTTGCCACGTGTCACCCGTGTTGAGGGGTTCGACCTATCCGATTTATACTCGGAGGACAATTCATGTCGACCGAACTTGAGTGCTAAAACTTTTGTGGCCTTTAGGTCCATACGAGTCGATCGCGGGGCTTACCAAATGAGGTCGATATAGGTCGACCAGATAGATGTACCTTTGGGCTTCATAGGCTGTCTCATTTGAAGTTGGGCCTATTGGGCCCACTAGATTATCCCGTATCACATTGGGCCTCATGAGCTGTCTCATTTGAAGCTGGACCTGTTGGGCCTACCGGATTATCCCATATCACTTATATTCTCACTTATTTTTTGTTAAGCTATAGTATAATATTGTTGGACTTTGCACCTTACAATATTCAAACACTTAACCTATTATTCATGCAATAACTTATTAACCACCAGACCAAAATGTTCATATATTTAGTTCAATAATATAATATAATATATTTCACATATATCACAACAATCCTAACTTGATGCTATTCATGACAAATAAATCTACAAACAAATATAATGCTACAACTACAAATTCCATAAAATATTTCATGTTGCTTACTTTGAAATTGTTAACTAACTTGAATGCATGGATAATATTCTTGTACTTACTTGGACCCTCTTAGATTTGTTATCAACGTTTTCACCTTTTCGTTGTGCTTTTTGGTGAGTTCTTTCATGAAGCTCGATTTGGCTAATCGGTCTAATATATTGTGTTTACATTAAACTAATTAAAATTAAAAGTTGTAGTAGATAAATAAAAATAACAATAAATTAATTAAAAAAATTAACCTCCATTCTCCTTGCATGCATGGCAAAAGAAATAGAGCCGCCAGTGTGCTTGGTTATTGACCCATCTTTTTCTGTCAATCTATTTAGCCTTGCTTTTTTACACCTTTTTTGATAATTTGGTGAACTCATATGCCCATTGCAAATTGCTTTCCAATCACTTGTTTGCATGTTTTCAGGTACAATCTTTTGAATATCTTTCTGGTCATCGACTTCAGTTTTAACTATTGTTTTCTTCCTATATCGGTATATGATATTCTTGAAATTTCTCTTGTGGGTTTGTTCCAATGAATGCCTAATGCCACTTCATGTTCAGGAAGCCATGTGAAATGTTCCTACACCAAATACACAAAGAAAAGACAAAATCAATATTAGAAAGTTTAATTGCATAATTTAATATTGTTATTGTGCAAAATATTGTATAATAAAAAAAATAATTTACTCTAAATTTTTCATAAAGAAATTCCTTCCTATCTTGAGGAACTTGCTCCCAAGTTGGCCATGGACCTATGTATTTTCTCAAGATATCCATGATGCTACGAGGAATAGTCCCTAGTATAATGCTGACAAAATAATAAAAGATAGATAAAATAGATATTACTGAATAAGTACTTTTTAGATCCCTCATAATAATAAATTATGCATCAATATAGAAAGGCGAAGAACATAACCATCATGGTTTGGCTGTATAAAAGTGCGGACATCACGATTGTTAGGTGCATGACTTCCTTATCTTTCATCCCTTACCCCTTCCATGAGATGAATTTTGACCTTCGCTTGATTGCCTCTCTTTCTTTATCTCATTATTTGGAGACAATAAATGCTCCTCATATTTTTGAGAAGGAATATTATCCTCTGTCTTAACTGAAGAAGTAGGTAGCTCCGTATGAGAAACCTCATCATGTGCATCAAACTGTGCTTCGCCTCGTCTATCTCTACCTCTAGTCGTCATCCTACACAATTAAACAATAATATTAGACAAAAAGTTAAGCAATGAGATATAGTGCAAAATAAAATGAGCAAAAAAAAAAAATGATCGTGATACACAATACAATCAAATAAATAAATAATATTTCATATTATTCGTCAAAAGTTACAACATTCAATAATGACACCAATTTACCTCATCCCTACCACTAGCTGAATCAAAATCTTCAAATTCCACATCATGTTCACTATCTTCTCCTTCGATTTCCTCTAATTCTTCATTTTCTCCATCCATTATGTTTCTCGTTGTTGGGATCGAATATCGAATTTTATCAGAAGGTATTTCTATTGGATTTGCATTATTATCAACTAAGATGCTTGAATTGTCAAGATCAACATTAATTGGAACTTCAAATAAGGTACCCACTTCATTTTCTTGATATGGACCTTTAACACTAGCTTCATTTGCTTGGTTTTGCAATAAAATAGAGGGGGTATTTATTCTACTTCTTGCCTTTATTTTGCACACCGCATGCCAATCATGCTTCTCTCTATTCATAAAGAGAAAACTTGTGTAGTACACTTGTTGTGCTTGTTGAACTAATATAAAAGGATCACTTGTGTTAAACTTCCTCTGATGATTGATCTCAACAAGTCCAAATTGCGGGTGCACTTTGATCCTTTTGTTAGATAAGTCATACCAATGACATTTGAACAAAACCACTTGGTTTCCTTTTCCAAAGTATTTTAGCTCCAATACTTCTTCTAATATGCCATAATAATCAACTTCATCGTCGCTCTAGGAGCTCCCCCACACGCAAACACCACTATTCATGGTTGATTTATGTTGCCTATAGTCGATTGTGTGGAACTTGAACCTATTCACAAAATAACCATTATATGTTTTAACCTATCGACTAAGGCCGTGTGCTATTTGCCTAATGTTCTCTCCAACCATGTGGGAACTATCCATCACATGCTCTAAGAGTTTTACCATTATACTCTTATGTAAAAAATTATATTATTTAAAAATGGGATGTTCAATACTTATATAATGTTGAAGGCATTGTGGAAATTTCATATCCTGCAATATCCCCAATTCCATGTCCATTATATATGGATATTGCCTAGATATCTCTTCATTAAATGTGCTACAAACACGCAAGATATATTTATAAAGTTAAAGATTTTTTGGATTTTTATTATTTTCATGAATTTTGTAGAGAGAACTTACTTTGCTAAAGGAATAACCTTTAAATAATTTAGTAGGACATATCTATGTGCTGCCATATATTCATCAACATCTCTAAACAGTTGACCTTTTTTTTTACTCCCAAGAGGTCTCCTTAGATGACAAAAGATGAAAAGAAGCCTAGTTAGATCTATCTCTCCATCATCATCATTTCTTGGTACCTAATTTAGCATTGTTTGTACATTAGAATCAAAGTACAACGAGCAGAATGTTACAACTTCCTCAATGATGTAAGCTTCTACAATAGAAGCTTTAACGTGAGCTCGATTTTTGACCTTCTGCTTTAAATGACGCAAAAATCTACACCATAGTTCATTTCAAATATTAAAGTTTAAGCATAAGATAATTTGAGTTAATTAAATGACTTTTGAAAATATATAGGGATAATACTTTTCAAATGGATACATCCATCGATACTGTATCGACCCACCAACTTTAGCTTCATAGGCCAAGTGGATCGGAAGATGTTCCATCACATCAAAGAATGTTGGTGGGAATATTTTTTCAAGTTTACAAAGAATCTCAACAATATTTTTCTCAATTTGTTCCATATATTGCACATGCAAAATAGTTGAACATATGTCCCTAAATAAAATAGCCAACCCTGATATTGCTTTCTACACAAGTTTAGGCAAAAAGTCATAAAAAGCAATTGGAATCAACCTTTGCATAAAAACATGAAAATCATGACTTTTCATTCCATAAAATTTTGACTCCTTTTCATCTACACACTGAGCTATATTTGAAGCATAGCCATCAGGAAGTTTCAAGCCCTTGGCCCATTTGCAAACTTTTTTTTACTTGTTCAGCGCTTAATGTATAAGTTGCTTTAGGCTTCCAAAGTTTTCCTCTATTATCACAAAACATATGGAGCTCAGGAAGATTGTAACAAAGTTCTATATCCCTCTGTGCATTGCCATTATCCTTTGACTTCCCTTTCACATATAAAACTATGTTGAAGATATTTTCAAACATATTTTTCTTTATATGCATCACATCCAAATTATGATGACAAAGATTTGTGCACCAATAAGGCAACTCCTAGAATATGTTTTTTTTAACCCAATTATGTGTAACACCAAATCCAAGCAAAGGATTAAGGTAGCCATCCTTATCATATGTTTGAAAGGAAAATTGAGATACACGTCTTATGATCTCTTCACCTGACAAACGCAGGGGGAGGGGGGAGGATCTTTTTCATGTCTACCTCTCATAAACATATTAGTTTGTCCTCAATATGTGTGACGAAGAGGCAAAAATTATCTATGACAATCAAACCATGATTGCTTCCACACATTCTGTAGTTAAAAAGATTTTGTATCCTCAATGCAATATGGATATGACAACTTTCCATGAGTACTCTAACAAGAAACCATACCATGAGCAGGAAAATTGATTGTCCATAATAGAGCTACTTTCATCATAAAATTTTGTTGTCTAAATGTATAATAAGTTTCAATTCCTTTATTCTATAACTATTTCAATTAATCAATTAGAGAGCGCAAAAATACATCTAGCTTTTTCTTGGGAGATTTAGGGCCTGGAATAACCATATTAAAAAATAAATATGGTTTATCCATGCACATTCCTAGAGGAAGATTGTACATAGTTAGCATGACTAGCCAACAAGAATAAGGAGCACTATTATAATTGAAGGGGGTGAAACCATCTGTGCATAATCCTAGATGAACATTGGTGGTTTTGATGAAAATAAAGGATGAGCATGATCAAAATATTTTTATGCTTCACCATGTGCAAGGTGTGCCATGTTACCATCTTCACACTGATTTGTCCAATTCCATGCCATTTCCTTAGACATTTTTCTTGACATATAAAGCCGTTTGAGTCTAAGCATTATATGTAGGTAGTGCATAACTTTGTAAAGCATATTATTTTAGAGGCTGGATTACTCGGCCTGTATCTAGAATGACCACTAATCAAGCATCTCGTTTTTCCTATGTTCTCTTTGTAATACAACATGCAACTATTAACACAAACATCAATTTTGCCATAATCTAGACCAAATCTTGCCACCATATTCTTTGCATCATACAAGTTACCCAGGAAAGTTTCATCTTTTGGTATCATACTTTTCATTGTCGATATGATGTGATCAACACATGATTGTGGTAAGTTAAAATTAGATTTAATGTTTAACAATTGAAAAACTGTTGAGAGTCTAGTATGCTTCATACAACCATGGCATAGAGGTTCTTCAACATCTTTTAATAGATCAAAAAAATTTTGGGCATCTGAATTTGGTGGTTGTTCAGTATTCATTGGGTATTTATCCCTAGCAAATTTTCAATCAAAGTTATATCCTGCAGCATCTATAACTATATTTCTCATCCCAATATTTTCATTATTTCTAGACCCAGAGTGTTCCCCAACAGAACTTTGGATCCAAGGTTCCCCATGTGCATCCCATGTAGTATTACCATGCTCAAATTCATACTTTTTAAGGTAATAATGTACAATATCATGATTTTCAAATATCATATTACGGCACTTTGAACAAGGACATTTTATACAACCACGGTCAACAACCTTAGGATGAGAATAAGCAAAGTCTAAAAATTCTTTAATTCCTCTATCAAACTCATCAGATAGAAAACCATTTGTATCAAGTCGTTGCCTCATCCAACTTCGATTATTAGACATATTTTCTACAATATTATTGAGGCCATCATATAATTATAGAAATTATAATCATCAATAATTAAGTATAATTCATAAACATAATTAATAATAAACATATTGACTACATAATTCATAAACATAATTCATATAATTCATGTGTAACTTATTGTACATGTATAAAGAAACATAATAAATAAAATATTAACTACATAATTTATAAACACAATACATATAAATATAACTTAACATTAAAATAATTTTGCATTCTCATTGTTGTTAACTTTTTACATTCCCCCAAAATGCAAAATTAGAGCTACAATTCATAATAAACATATTGACTACATAATTCATAAACACAATTCATATAATTCATTTGTAACTTATTGTAAATGTATAAGGAAACATAAGAAACAAAATATTGACTACATAATTCATAAATATAATTCAAATAATTATAACTTAACACTAAAATAAATTACCTTTTTACAATACCCCCAAATGCAAAATTTTGAACTTGCAAAATTAAGTAAAAAGTAATTTTAATTATAAAAAATTAAAAAAAAATAAAATTAGAGTAGCAGCAGCTGGTTCCATTCCTCCAGACCTAGCAGCAGCTGGAATGGAACTAGTTGCTACTGGGTTTGGTTTCTCCATCCCAGCAGTAGATGGAATGGTTCTAGCATTGCTGGATTGAGGGGGCCAGCACCCCATCGATGTGGCCCTCTCATGGAAGACATAGAGACTAGCAGCAAGTGGCCTCTCGGTGAATGAGAGCCAATAGATCTGCTGGCTCTTGCTTGCCAGGAGGCCAGGTGTTGCTAGTTCTCGATCATCTAGCTGGCCAAGGTGCCAGTGAGAAATCTAAAAAGAAAAAAACAAAAAAACAAAAAGAAGAAGGAAGAAGGAAGCAAAATGGAGAAAGGGAGTACCTGTACACCAAGTCAAAGGCAAGAATAGAGGGAAGGGATAGAAATTGAAATGTAAATATGGGTTAGGGTTTAGTCACTTAGTCATTTGTGATTTTTGTATTTTTTATTGTTTTACATTTTATTTGATATTTTTTTTATTAAGTTATAGTAATTAATTTTCTTAATTTTTAAATTCAAAATTTAATTTTTCACTAGTTAGTTATATATGACTTGATTCATGTCTTGGTACTTAATATTTTACATATTATATTTTAATATAATTTTAAAAAATTAAATTTTATGATAACTATTGAATATTGATTTAGATAATTAAATAAATTAACTATTGAATATTCATTTAGATAATTAAATAAATTAATTTTTATTAATATTAGATGATAATTAAATTTTCATAATTTTAAGAAATGGCATGATTAATAATTAATAAGTATTACTATTTTCATATTATATGTTAATGTAACATGTGATATTATTTATTTAATTAAAAATGTATTATTTACTAATACCTAAAATTTATTTGACTATACAAACAATAACTTATTTAAATATATTATTTAATTATATATGTAATATTTATCTATTTAAATTATAATTTATAAAATATAATATAATTAGACAAATTAATTTTATTAATATAATAAGTTATCCAATTAACTTAAAGTATTATATAATTATTTAATGACCACTTTTGTGACCTAAGAAAAATCGGCCACTAATTTAGTGATCAATTTTGTGACCCAAGAAAAATTAGTGACCACTTTTGTGATTCAAGAAAAATTGGTCACTAATTTAATGACTAATTAGTGACCATGATCTTTGGGGTCACTAATTCCATCACAAATCAGTCGCAAATCCTTTACTAATTTTTTTAAAGTTTTAAATAAATCGGTTACAAATCAGTGACTGCTGGGAGCAATTATTGTGTAGCGGTCACTAAAACTAATTTTTTTTGTAATGCTCGCCATAATTGTACCCAAAAATGGCAGTCATTTTGATGCATGGTGGAGGATTTTTTGGGCCGGTGGAGCCAACTGTAGTGACAGGGACGACAATGGTGGTGGTCGTGGTTCTAGAAGAAAGAAGTTCATAAACAATTTAAAAGTAAAAAAAGAAAAAAGAAAGATGAAAAAATAAATAAAATAAAAAATAAAAAATTATTTAAAATTTATTTGTGGGTAATTCAATTCTTTTAGTGTTAAATGGACAACAAAAAATAGTAGAGGGGCGGGGGCGATGAACATACTATTAAAAAATCCCTGAAGGTTCATTGACTTTTTTTTATGACGGAAGGTCTTTTACCTATTTCGATTTAAGTTACAAGTAGCCCATGAAACTTAATCACAAAAAGTGTAGGGATGGGCCGGGTAGTTGATTTTTGCTTTTCTTTTTATTTTTTTTCATTTTTTGTTTTGGTCCATCAATATATAGAGAACTCTTTTAAAATAAAAATTATTTTTAGTCGAAGTTAACGATTATTTATAATTATATCAAAATATTTATTAGTGTGCGCACACACACATATATATCCCAAGTTTCATAAAAGAGTGAAACCACAATTCATCAAGCTCGGCTTTAAAGCTATAAATTTATCTATATTTAACTTGTAAAAATTATTACAAAAAATAAAAATTTGTGTAAAATCTTATAGGATATTTACAAGTTCTTATTGGGATCATTTCTATTTTTTTTGGGGTTAAGGGAAAAAGATTAGTTTATGTAAGCTTCTTGACTATAGGATGATTAGGAGTTGTTAGTCGGACTTGCTCTTAGTCTAGATTATCATCAGTAGTAGCTTCTTGACCATGTGATCTATTGTTGATCAATATGAGATAAAATGCAAGTAGTAGGATCCAATTGGACAGCATCAGATTTTGTTTTTTATTTTTATTTTTCCATGTCAATCTTTAGGCGTCATGGTGGCTAGGAAACAACCATTTTTCTAACTGAATAAATTAAAATGACATAATAGATGTGGTGATATAATCTGTATATTTAAGGGGTATTTGATTAACTTCTTTAAAAACTTTTATAGTTTTAAAGTTTATAAGATTTATTGAGGTTTATATATAAAATGTTAAATTTTATTTTAAAAATAAATTTTGGACATTCCTAAAGTAACATTATAAGATTGGGGCTTATAATTTAATATGCTAAAAGTATATTGGGACTTTAAAGTAAGCTCGAAACTCCTCATTTTTCTTAGTTGAGTTTATAAGTGTCTAATTATAAATTGTTCAATAAAAATCAATTATTTACTTATCCAAATAATTTTTCTAAACATACTCAATTTCATTTCGAATATGGTTCAAATCTAGGTCTTGTCCCAAACCACAACCATATATATATATCCGACCCATCAATTTCCAAGTTAAGCCCCGGGCTCTACTCAACTCGATAGCTTTTGCCCAACCTTTAGGAAAAACCCTTTTTAAGCTCAATAACAATTCATAAGCTCAATCCATGTATACATTTTTTTATGCCATATAAACTTTCAAATATTTTATAAATTCACCAAGACACTATCTGAATTTACTTATTAACTTGTAATTTGGATTGAATCTACATTTATTTATTCTACATGATTAAAACTTCTTTTGTTTCCAAACCCCTATTTGATTACTTATATGTGATAACTGCACCGTCCTTTATCTATTAAGTTAATTCATTTTAGTTTCCCTAATTATTGTTATGATGTTGTTTTATAATTTCAATGCTGGTTATTATTATAACTTTAGTAGATAGTAATTGATTTCATTCATATCATTTGTAGACATAAAAAGTTTATTGCCCAATTCATTCATTTTTATTTATTGTTGAAAATAAAATTAATTATGGACACATCAAATATTGCTATATATATATGATATTAGGGTAGGTGAGGCAAACCATATCTTGCAAAGAAGAGCAGAAATTGTCATATTTTATAATTTAATTCACATTTTATGATTAAAGAAATAAGTACCAATCAAGCCACATAGAGGGCCAATCAAGTTGTGCCACTTTATCAAATAATTATGAGAAAGGACCAACCCTATAATTATAAATTGTGGTGATTTCCAATAAGCCAAAGGCAGCAATAGCAACAATAAATTTCTACACTCATGTAAGAGAGACTTTGAAGGAGGTTCTATATATTGGAATAGTGCATCGCATCCAATAAGATTGGCATGTATCAGTACTCCTTTTAAGATAATTTTAATTGAATGATATTCTATAAATGATCATGTTCATCTTATGTATTTTGTGATATTCTTCACATGCGCTTGGTTGAAGCCCTAAAATCATACAAGATTAAGGGACTTGCTTACGCATATGATGGGGATAATAATTAAGTCTCTATGGTCATGATTTTGAATATTCCAAGTCATTGAATTTTAGGGACAGGGTATTTAAAATTTAGGTAGACTTGCATAATAATGTATACTCCAAAGGGTTGGACCTGTTTCACAGACAGTTTATATATGACTTGGATGCACATTAGTAGGTGCTTGTTAGAAAACAAGTTCATTGAAAACTCGCTTAGAGAATTCATATGGTGGGCAAAGTGGCTTGTTAATAATAGAAAATTCTTTAACTTATGATAGTGCATACTCCAACGGGTTGGTTGGCTGGGGCTTAGTTTTGGGCACAATGTCATAGACTTGTCCTTTACAGGCTATCATGTGGTACTTATCCCCTCGTTCGCCTCGTGCGACACTAGCTAAGTCAACCTTATCCTTTCTTGTTTAAGTGTTGTGTGTGCTAAGTGAGTTAGTCAAATGTTAAGAATAAGAGAGTTGAGAGATAAACTCAAAGAGGCATTGTATTACTTGGTTACTACTTCTTTTAAACTTCTTTGTACTTCTACATGGTTTGTTACAAATGAGTTCCTAGCCTATTTATACTACTTTCCTCCCAAATGGATAGTGGAGATTGCCTCAATCCTACAATCTAGATTATAACTCTGGAGAATTCCTAAGACTAGAATTGTCTAGAAACTACTCTAAAACATTCTACACAATTTCTATAAGTTTCTTACAACTTTGTACAAGGTTCTAAAGTCTTTCAATACAGTGTTAATCTCTGCCATCTCGCTCCTTTGCATGTCTTTGGCCAGGGTGTGACAACAAGCTACTTATGTATGAAGGTTGGTGAGTTGCAAGAAAGGATCCGTTGGCTCAATTTGAAGAACAAGTTGATCTCCTATGTATTTTATGATGATTGATTCCAAAAAATCTTTATGCAAGGTGGTATGACAATTTGGAAAAGGAGTTTTCTAAAGTTGAGGTCATAAATTAGAACTGCACATCAATAATAGATGTATAATTATTGAGGCTATTAGAAAATTGATAAATATCTTACCCTTGGCCTGTTTGGGGAGATAAGAAATGGAAGGACCATATTTACATGGCAATTGTAAGTGGTAAGGTTCACACTAATTAATTCATCCAATTGGTTGGGCTTTATAGGCTTATGCTAGATATCGACTATGGAGATTCGGTATTCTTTAGTTAATTGAGATTAATTAAAGAATGATTAATTTAAAAGAGTTTATATTAATTGAAATATTTGATATTTAACAAATCGTAAAGAGTTGTGGGCCCATATCTAATTAATTGATAAACCTAATGAATCACATACAAAAGCCTGTAGCCACTCTAGTTGGCTTGGAAAAATTATTTAAAGAGTTAGATAATTAGATTGGTTAAGATTAGAAGAGACCAACTGACTAATTAAAAATTGGTCATGATGGTTTGATTAATTTAAGGAGTTAAATCAATCAAATAATTTAAGAAGTTACATTAGACTAATTAAATTAAAGTGTTAATTTAATTGGAGCCATGTGGCAATTTTAATTAGTCTTGCCAACTTAATTAAGGAGTTAAGTTGGATCAATTAAATTAAGGAGTTAATTTAATTGACTAGGGAATCTAATTTTTTGAGGGAAATTTAAATGAAAGAGTCCATTCAAAATTGGTAGGAATATTTACTTTGCTAATTAGAATATAGATTTTAATTAGTAAGATTAAAAAGTCCTACTGGCCCTTATGTGGCACCTACTTGGACCAATGGTGTGAGGGGAGCATCTAGAGGCTTCTTGATGCACCCATCACACCATATAAAAGGCCTTGGGACCCCAAAGTGGTCATGCATAATACAAGAAAAAACTTCCCTCTAGTTATTTTTGGTGTGACCAAAAAACTACTCCCTAGGTTTTCTCCATTTTCTCTCTCTTCTGAACTTTATCACTTCCACTCCAAGTCTCCATACTTTTCCAGTTAATGTAACCTAAGATAGAAGATTAACAGTGCCTAGTAAAGTGTGTGGACTTCATTGGAGGTGCAACAATTGGGGCACTTAGTGGTGAATGAAAGAGTCCTACTAGAAGAATGATTCTTCTCGTTTGGTGCTTTTCTGGAGTAATTTGTGCACCTGTTTTTGGCTGCTATTTTGGAAGACTTTTCAAGCATTTTGGAGGCCATTTACTACTAGAATTTGGAAAAAAGAGTGGGCAAAAGTTGGTTAAAGATGGAGGAGTGTTGGTAATCCTATTGAAGAGTCATTTAGCTTCACTACACTTTGTTTTTGGAAGAATCTCTTAAGGTATTTGCTTCTTTCTTTAAATCCACTATTTTCGCATAAACTAAGATCCTTAGTATGTGGTGAATCAGGTGATTTCATGTGATGAAAATTTTAAAATTCCGTTGTGCTTTAGATCCTTGATTCACCGTTTACTTCACTACAATTCTCTCAACCAAATTCAAAAAGATCCACAATGTTCAAGACAATCATTATCATTTTGAAGAGAAAAATAGAGGATTAGGGACTATATCCACATTGATTGAATTGAAAATTTTAACTTGTACAATTTTTCTTGTGTTGCATTTTTTATTTTGTAGACAACAAATTTTTATCACAAATTTTTGGATGTTCAATAGGACAATTTCTACCTTTCATCTCTTCCCTTCATCAAAATTTTGAAGTATTACATAGTTTCCCATATGCTTTAGCATTCTAGATTACTACTTCAAGTTTTTCAAGTGCTACAATTGAAAGAGTTGGTGTCATCACAAGTTATGCGTCCAAGAAATAGCAAGCATCTTCCAAGTTGAGTCCTTTGATTGAAGTTGTTGAGAAGACATAACCATATCTTGTTGATATGAATAAAGCTATTAATGACTTAAGGATGAATCCGTGCCAACTACTTCTCACTCAACATCAAGGTCTTCATCAACTCAGAACATAGTGCTTGTCACAATAGCAAATATTGCAACCTTAGAAGAACAAATCCTAAACTTAGCAAGGATCATTAAGGGACACATGAAGCATGTCCAACAACAAGATTATGAAATTAGTAAGTTAATGGATAAGACGGACAATGTTGATGTAGTTGCTTGAGCAAAAAACAACTTAAGGCTCATGGTGAAATCAAGACATCAACAAAGAGATAGTCAAGTGAAAGTGAGAAGTCAACAATTAAAAGCTCCAAGTTTCATCTGAAAGATTGGTTTTAATTAATTCTCAGTGGAGTTTATTATGGGAACTATAAATAAAAAACAAGCTTGGTGGAAGCTCCAACTCGTCTATGACGTACATGAAACTATACACCTAAAGGATTGATAAGTTGGAAATGCTAATTGTTTATCCACCTTTGATGTTCCAATAATTCAATAGCAAAGGTAATCCAAAGCAACATGCGACTTATTTTATCAAAACTTGCAATAACATTGGAACATATGGGGGCTAGCTTGTTAAACAATTCGTTCGAGCATTAAGGGAAAATGCCTTTGATTGACATATTGACTAGGGGACAAATCAAATTGATAGTTAGGGATTGGTTTTATTGCACTCAAAGGGCAGTCAACACGATTAAATTCATGAATAATTGTCAATGGAAGGAAAAGCCCATCATCAACTATATTAAACATTAGAGAAATCTAAGTCTTAATTGCAAAGATACCCTGTTTGAAACTTTTGCAATTGAGATATGCATCCAAAAAAAGCATTAGTCTTTGGTACATTCTTTGAGGAATCAAGCCAAAAACTTGTGAAGAACTATCAACTTGTGCACTAAATTGAGATTGGCCTAAATTTTGACAAATAAGAATACTCAATGCCAATAATGATAAAGATATTGGGAACAATTAACCTTCCTCTCCAAATACCATGTGTTCTTAATAAAAGTTCAAAATATCAATAATGCTCTTGAATGCAACTATGGACTATTTATTTAAAGTATACTAAAATACTTATTGATAAGAGCTTAAATTGTCTAGAATTTTCAAATTAAATCTTGAAGAGAAGACTCCTTCATATGAGTATAAATTATCTACGAATTTAAATGTAGACAATTTGATACGAGCATAAACTATCTAACAAATCATAATAAGGATTCTTCGACATGAGTATCAAATATCTAAGAATTCAAATGAAACTTCTTGATTGCGTAGAAACTATTTGACAAATTCAAGTTCAAATTAAATACCTGATACAAATATAAACTATATAAGAAAATTCAAGTTCAAATAAAAACTCTTTAAATTGAGTATAAACTATCTATACAAATTCAAGTTCAAATTGGGAACTTCTTGATATAAGTATATACTATCTATGAAAATTTATGTTCAAACAAATACTAGTAAAAATGAGTATAAATTATCTGTGAAAATTCAAGTTCAAATTGAAAAAGTCCTTAATATATATGACTTTACTATCTCTGTGTTCAAAATAAGTTGTTGTCATTTGATATTTTTACTGAGTTGTTTATATATTCATTCACTTCCCATATATCGAGACAAATGTAAGTGAATAAGTCTTGAGGGGCATTTGTAGATATGAAAATTTTCTCACCTAATTCACCAAATTTTATTTATATTTTGATATTTCTCAAATTGAATTATAAGATTAAATAAAATATTTAACTATTGTGCAAATCAAATATTGTCATATACAAAATTATGGCATATGAGGCAATTTAAATTATATCTTACAAAAGAAGGAAGTAAATTATGATGCTTTAGTAATTCAAATGATATCTTATGATTAAGAAAATAAATGCTAATCATTTCATAGACAGCTAATCAAATTGTCCCATTTCATCAAATGATTATGGCAATTAGAGCTGTTACTCTAAAAGTATAAACAGGATAATTTCCAAAAGGTCAAAGACAACAACAATCGATAACAAACTTTTACATTCAAGTAAGTGAGACTTTGTAGGAAGTTCAACAATTTTTGAACCAAATTTAACAAGATCTAGGTTGTTCAATATGTACATTAAACATTCATCATGAGACTTATCGAATTACAATATTCGATTCAATATTATGATGCGAAGCTCCAAAATAAACATTATAAAAGAACAAATTAAGCCAACTTTGAAGGAGGTTAAAGATCTCAATTTAGTCTTCAAATTTTTGGAATTCAAAGTCATCTTTTTGAATAGAAGAATCAAAAGATTAATTTAGCAATTGTATCCATAACTGATCAATTCAATAAATTTTAATTTGTAAAATTTTTCTTAACTTATAATTTTTATTTTGCAAACACAAGATTTGTATTACATTGAATTCGTATTAGATTCTTTAGGAAGTAATTATAGACGCCTATATATATGTATTAATTATTATATAAGAAGGAGACTAATATTAATTATTGTTCCATTGGCTGTATGCTACACTAGTGTTGACTGCCCTTCGAGTGCAATAAAACCAATCCCTGATTTTTATTATATATATATATATATATATTTACATTAATGAACACATTAAGAATTTATTAAAATTAAAATTAAAATTTTTATATTTATATATGTGACAGTGATTTTATTGAGTTAAGTGGCCACCCGACTGGAGCAGCCTTTGAATTGCATTTAACCTTAATTTTCATCATTTTCAATTAAATGGTTTGTTGACATGCATTAGCCGATTATGATTCCTTTTGCATACCTTCGTTTGGCCATAAACTGCTTGTGAAATTTGTGCATCTCATTCTTGGCCAAAGATGATCATTGAAGATATCCACTGGTGACAAGAAAAATTTATTTTATTATAATAATGTTTTAATAATAACAAAAACTAACATTTTAGAAAACTTGTTACTAATGCTATACTTATAATGGTATTCTAATAACAATAAAAATTGTCATTATATATGTGCCATATTGTTAATATTAACAATTGAAGCACAATTTTTATCACTATAGAATTTTAAAAATAATTGTTCACACAAATTTTGTTGTTTGCAAAATTAAATCACAAGACAAAGAAAAATAATGAATAAATTAAATTTATATTAAAGAATATATGAGAATTACAATTTATTAGAGAAAAATATAAATTCCCTAACAAAACTAATTCCCTTATTCTTCTCCCAATATGTATGATCTAAGGGTTTGAAACTTGTTCTTGGATACATAGTATAATATCCTTTGACTTGGTAAAAAATACTATGAAATTTTTTTGAAACTCGAACTTTGACTCCGAGATCAAAGAACTTGATGATTTGATACTTTGAAGAGGTATAGGACCTTTGCGGTAGCAATATATCGTCGCAGCAAAAAATTTAAAGACTTGAATCTTTTACTTGAGAATATGTGAATATGAGAATATGTCTATATGAGAGTCTCTAATCATTCATTTATATTGGTGCTCAGCAGGAGACTTCAAAATAATTTGAACATATTTGATAATTATCTCTTTGATTCATATTAAAAAATAATATCAAATGTTTTTGACCTAATTGGTCCACATACATAAATTTGCCACGTGTTCCAACTTGATTAGCTTGAGATTGTTAGGCCACCAGATTTGATTTGATTGACATGATACAGCTTAATCTTCACATTCATCAACATTTGATTTATAAAATAAATATTATAATATCAATTAAAATCAACTATTTATTATTTAGAATCTAATTTAATAAACTCTAATATATAAATAGAAAATTTTAAATTAATAACTAATATTTATTTATACATGTCACTTTTCAATTGGCCCAAAAATTAAGCCGACTACAAATGCTCCCTTGAGACTTGTTTACAAATGATGTCTTTCAATATATTGCTGAGTGAACAAGTTATGATATATAAATACATATATATAACACAAGAGCCTTTAAAATATATATGTATATTTAAATATGTATATATTTGTATATTTAAATACATACATATATATAAAAGCATCATATGTTAATATATATAGGAACCCATATGATTTAAGCATCATGCAGCTGCGGCAAGCAACAAAATTCATCCATTGGGCATCAAATTTGACTTCAAACTAATTAAACATAACACTTCTCAAATTAAACATCATACATTTCCCATTTAAATCATAGTTGTGCATGCTGTTGCTGGTTTCAAGTCTTGCTATCTATCTCCACTTATTAGCTTAGTCAAGCATTTAATTTCTTCAAAACAAAACTGTATGGCCCTATTAAAATTCTCATCCACTTGCTAAATCGAATTCCAATCTTGGTAATGCAAATTAACATCTTAGTTAAAAAAAAAAAAAATGAGGCCAAAGCAAGTGGAATTCTTCCTTTGCAAAAGTCTGATTTTAACTGGGAATTATAACGAGTTAGTTTCCACGATGTATTTGGATTCTTTAACAGAAATACTATAAAAGGGGTGATTGCTTTTCCGAGCATAGTTGAAATTAAGTTGAGAATTTATTGTAGAAAATTCATCTACTCGATAAGGATATCCTCTTTCTTTTAGTTTTTGCACATCAACTATTTGTAGAAAATCCTCATAGTGCTCATATAACCATCGCCACTTCCATTCAATTGGCTGATTATTACAATTGAAAAGGAGTTGCTTGGACTTCTTTAGCATTCATCAATGAAGAACTTTTTACTCCTCAAGGGCATCAACATATAGCAAGTACAAAAAATTTGAAAACTTCAAATAAGTTATCAAATTGAGGGATGTTCCTATCATCTCTTTCCCTTTTTTCTTCATCCCTTTATATACACACACACACACACTTAAGTTTTCCTTTTTCTTCTCTTCTATTTTCTTTTGCAAGTTAAGAAATATAGTTCATTCTCGATCAACTCGTGAGGATTTATGTTGAGGATCACATAGAGTCATCTCCATGTATCATTATTAGGAGTGACAAAGACAATCTCAAAGTTAAAAATACCAGATTGGTTATCCATAAATCGGCCAATGATGTTCTTTGTTCTATAACTAAACCTCCAAGTAACTCTATGCATATCCAAGAGTGGTCAGAAGAGGTAACCAGGGAAGTAATTGATCCAAATTCTAGCATTATGTCTCGTTTGAGGATACTTCTCTTGAGTCTTCTCTTCACAATGCTAAAGCTACTTGCTCAGAATTTTTATTTACAGGTTATCTTTCAAACACTAATGGACGCTCATTGAGAATTCTTGCATCATGGTTTGGCGAAGTATCTTTTCATGCAGGCCATTGGGAATGGATAGATGATGTGCTAGGTCATCATGCAGATGTTCTTTGTCAAGCTAAGATTTACGGAGCAGTCCATGCCTCATTTTTCACATACGTCTGTCATAAGAATATCCTCCAAGCATTCTTTGAGTTGTGGTGCCCTTCCACGAACTCTTTGCATACTGCTATTAGTGAATTTTTAATTTCTTTATGGGATCTTCGTGTACTTGGTGGATTACCTATCCATGGATGTTTCTATGATAAATCTATCCCTATTGCAAAAAAATTGCTAGGTGATGACAAACATGACCCTTCTCTTTCACGAAGCTGCAAATATATATTCTTGGCTTATCATATGCTCCCAAAAGACTCTGATGGCTATTTTATTTCTGATTGGATTGGCTTTTAGTTTAAAGGACCATTGATATATGCGAAGCCCCCTTTGAGGTCTTCTTGAAAGAGGTCTACTGAGACAAAGATATCTTACAATCTATGTGGAAGAATCTATACATCACTTTTGTCTCGCACCAAGGAATATAATGAGCTTTTTATGATGTTAGAGGTTGAAGAAGATTTTAAAGGGGAGACCTACTTAGCTGCTTTTCTTTCATGCTAGTTATACAACTTTGTTCTACCACATCGCAAAGCTAATTCGATTCGTGCTATGGTCTTTAGGGTTGCTAGTAGAATGGCGAATGGTGATTGCTTTTCTCTTGCAGTTCCTGTATTGGCAGGCATCTACCATGGTTTAAAGAATATATCAACTTCGTCAAGTCTTTAGGAATCTTCTTCTATATTTCCTATTCATTATGTTCACAGTTGGATAGGACACTACCTTGGCACTCATTTTTCATCTAAGATTGATGTAGGAGAAGTTGAGATGGTAAAATATATGGGGGAGAACATGGCCAAATATTTTGGCCTTTTGGAGGAGCGAAACTTATTCCTCAATATCAACCCTTTAGCGATTCAAAATTTATGCTTATTTCCATGTAAGCAGTTTACAGTAATAGATGGCCCCCATATATCAAATACCTATAAGAATTTTTTTGTGGCTCTTCATACTAGTTATTTAACATTTCAATGTGGAAAAGAGCATATCATTGAAGCTTATAGCCCTCATCGATTCAGCCGGCAATGTGAATTTTGTCAACATGTCCCGAAAAACTTAAAAAAAGAGATTCTTACTTGTGATTTGTATGAGCTTGTTCAACTTTAGCAGTCATGTATCTTACTGAACACATCTTGCAAACTTATCATTCATGGCAATATTTCTTCCTTTTTGTTGGCCACAAAGACATATACAGATTGGTGGGATAAACACTGGAAAGCTTCGCAAACAAAAGGTACTAAGATTGTTCTCCAAGTTAATCAGAGAGATGTGGAATCAATTTCTGGTCAACTCAATCAACCTGGGCCTAGAATTGAACAACATGCATCTAAGTCTAGGTATCCTGGTAAGAATCCATCTTGTCCTAAACAAGCTTTAATCAAAGATTCCAAAAATAATCCAGCGGCTTCACCTCTTCAAAATTCTATTATTTTAGGGCAAGTTAAAGGAAGAAATTTGGAGCCTAAGGATTACAACCTTGTTGAACATACTCAAGTGCCGTCTAAAAAGCGCTATGACTTACTCGAGATTTCATTCCCTACTGATGCTCCAATGGAAGGAAATGAAATAATTTATGCACTTTTTTGCTCAAATGACAACTCCAGTAACCAATGCATACTCAAGAAGAAGCCAAAGATTTGGATCTAGATAATATTAGTATTAATTCAAATTTCTTTGCAGATGTCCCAAGTTCTTCTTTACATTTAGGTGAATTAGCAAAATATGTAAAGTTATTTATTTATTTATTTTTTAATATCACGTACCCCTTTTTTTTTCTTTTTTCTTTTTGCATTTATACTTGCTAATTCTTTGCACTAATTTCTTCTTTTTTTCTTCCCCTTTGTTTTATGATGTAGCTTGCAGATCTCTAGATGCCAATCCCAATTACTTCTGAAGATAGTGTTAGTTCGATAAGTGGGGCTAATCCTTTTAACTTGCTTGAAACAAATATTTCTCAACCTCTTGATGGTAGCATGCAAACTTTCCATAATACTGTTGATTCCAATAAGTAGCCAAAAATCTTGGTGGTTACCGTACACAGTTTATACTCAGGTGGGTCAGGAGTGACATGCAGTTTAAGCTCGTGTGTCAAGTAGCAACTTCTTCTTCATGGATAATATCACTTCAAAAACTTGCCATTTATGGGCCCTATGTGCAATCTGTCTCTATCAACTAACTTGTAAGCATCATTGGTGTAGACTTTTTTTTATCACATATGGATTATTCCATTTTGACATGAATTTACTTCCCATTCGCTGGGTGATGGTAATGGGCCTTCTTGCTACCAACACCAAATCTCCAACTTGAAAAGATCAAGGATGACTTTTCTTATTGAATGCCCTCGTCATACGTGCTTGATAACATTCAAGATGTTGTTGTGCTTTGAGTCTTTTCTCATCCAATGCTTCCAATTCCTCAAGTTGAAGATGAACATTATCTTCAACAGTGAGTCCTTAAATTGCTATACGAAATGAAGGTATTTGACTTTTTCAAGAGGGAGAACAACTTCAACCCTATAATCCAATGAATACAGAGTGGCCTGTGTAGCAGTCCGATGAGTTGTCCAAGCTGCCCAAAGAGATTCTCCAACTTTTTCGTGCCAATCTCTTTTAGATTTTGACATTACTTTCTTTAGTAGATTGCATAAAGTTTTATTGAACGCTTCTGCTAAACTATTTACAGCCGTATTGTACATCGAGAAATTATATTATTTGAATCCAAATTGTGCATAGATTTTATCCATCAACTTATTGTAGAAAGGATTGTTGTTATCAGTAATGATGTAATGTAGTACTCCATCCCTGAAAATCAAATTACATTGAATGAACTCCACAACAATTTCTTTCTTTATTCCCTTGAGGGGGATCGCCTCTACCTTTTTGGAGAAATAGTTTGTAGCTGTCAATATATAAGCATGACCAGTTGACAACTTAGGTGTAATAGGACCTACAACATGAAGACCCCATGCATTAAATGGCCATGAAACAACTATGGGATGTAAAGGTTTAGGAGGCTAATGTGTAAAGTTAGCATGCATCTGTATAAAGTTAGCATACATCTGACATGCTTCATACCTCTTCATATAATTTATATAATCTTTAACCATAGTAGGCCAGTAGTATCCCATCCTTTTAATATGAAAATAAAGCTTAGGACTTGACTAGTGAGCTCTGCAGACTCTAGAATGTGCTTTAGCCATAGCTTTGGTTGTTTCTTCACCACTCAAACAACGTTGATAAGTACCTTAATAAGATCGATGATACAAAACATCTTTATACAAAATGAAGCGAGATGACCTCCAACGCACCTCTGTCTTATGGTGAGGGTCTTGCGGCAATTTCCCATGCTTTAGATACTCAATCAGTGAAGTCTTTCAATTTTCATCTTCACCAACTGAGACTGATATGGCATTTGATTCCTCATGGTCAAGTTGAATCAGTGAAGGCACAATCCATCTATTGCATACTGGGATATTTGTCATTTCTTCTTCAGAAAGGGCTAAAATCGTAGCCAGGTTAGCCAATGCATCTGCCATCCAATTTTCTTTCCTTGGGATATGACTTAAGACAATACTTTCAAAATTCTTTAACAAATAAGAGGCTAGTTGAAAGCAAGGAATCAAATAATCCTTTTTAACCTCATAGACATTTAAAAGCTGATTGATGACCAGTTTTGAATCATCGTAGACTTCAATTTCTAAAATTTTCATTTCTAGTGTCATTTGAAGTTCAATAATCAATGCTTGATATTCTAGAACATTATTGGATCATAATTCATTTAACACTATAGAATATTTCAAAACTTGCCTTTCTGGTCAAACAAAGACGATCCCTGCCCCCGTTCTATCAGATTAAGCTGCTCCATCAAATAACATTATCCATGCTAGTAATATCTCAATGAAAAGGGAATCTTCATTACTTAATTCATCAAATACTTCATAGTCTACAAGAATGGGGAGATTTGCTAGGAAATTAGCAAGAGCTTGTCCTTTAACTACTTTTTGAGGAACATATGTGATCTCATACTAATTGAATATAATTGACTATTTAGCTAATCTTTCTGAAAGCACTGGTCTTGACATTACAAACTTGACAAGATTAGCATGTGAAATGAGTCGAATAGAATATGCCTCAAAATAATGCTTCAACTTTCTGATTGCATAAAATAAGGCAAGGTAAATTTTCTCAACAAGGAAGTATTTCAACTCATTTTCAGTTAAGGCTCTACTCAAATAATATAAAGCTTTCTCCTTTCTTTTGTCATTTTCTTGTGCCATTAGAGTGCCAATTGACCGTTCTTATGTTGCAATGAACAGTATCAATGGTTTTTTAGGCGTAGGAGCTCCCAAACTTGGTGGATTCATGAGGTATATTTTTATGCTCTCAAAAGCATTTTCACACCCTTTATCCCATACAAAAGGAGCATCTTTCTTCATCAAATGATTAAATAATTGGCATCTTCAAGCTATATTTGATATGAACCTTCTTATAAATGCAAGATTACCTTATAAACTATGTAATTCTTTAAAATTCCTTAGTGGCGGCATATTCTAGATAGCATCGATTTTGGTAGGATCAACTTCAATTCCACGATGTTGAACTATGAAGCCAAGGAACTTGCTAGACATGAAACTAGGGCAGGTGTCATTATCCATGTTGGGTAGTTTGTAGCTTGTATAAAACTACTTGCCACCAATCTATTGAATTCTTCAAGACATGAATTTTGCGACGTAGAATTTAGCTCATCTTTAACACTTGTGCAATTGGAGCTGATGGTGATTTCTATTTCATCTTTATCTGTACTACTCTTTCCGCATGGATGTTTTATGATGCACTGCTTTCATAGATTTGTCCACATTAATAACTAAGATTGTAGATTCAGATCCATTCAATTGGGATAAGTGAAGAGTTTAACTCTTATTTTTTGGCTCTAGTATATTAGTTTTATCATCAACACTTTCTTTTGTAGCATTATTTTTGAGTATATTGAACATAGAACCTCTCAGACGTGGGCCTTTATTAAACCTGCTTTGATCTTTAACACCAAGTCTTTTAAAGATAGAAGGACGAGTAATCGGAGCACTGAGACGATCAAATACAGAAACTCAATGATTATTTTATTTTTGCTCTTCTTGCTTCACATGATTTTCTACAGAAATATGTTGGATATCAGCACACATATCCTTCTTCATCATACGTACCCTGATTGGTTTTGCAACTTTGAATCCCAAGCCAACCTTTGACTGTTCAACATAAAATCCCTGTCTCTTTAGTTTTTGTTGTGCTTCACTAAGTCCATAAACTTTTTCTCTAGTTAACTCAGGTTTAAGCTCATTTAGATTGGGTAGATTAACAAAGCCATAGCCAAAATTTTCAAGCAACTTATACACCTTAGGACTAAATGTCCCCTCAAATTCTTTATGGGAAACCCCTACAATAGATGATCTATTATGAATTGATGAGCTTATACCAACAATAGGCATGGTGAAGTCCTTCTTCAGAGTTTGATAGTCGCTTAATTCTACCACATTTAATTGGCTTTGAGCAGCATCATTTGACTCAATACATACTTCAGCTGGAATTTTCTTCTTCTCTTGAGATGCTTGCAATGTATATCAAAATTTTGGTAAGTTGGAATCATCACTGCGTTCGCATTCTTTGCTTGTAAAAACCTCAGTAATTGTTAGTTTACTAAAATTTTTAGAACAATCTTGTCTCCCTTCAACAAAGTGGTTGCCTAGAGCCTTTGCAGGTTGCACTTCAGTCACTAAGTTAATATTTAGATAAAGTTTAGCATCAGTGAAGTATGATTTAGCTTCAGTAAATGGCTTCATATCTGCATCAACTTTTATAACTTTTTCATTTTTTGAATACTTGAAGCATTGGTGGAGAGTGGAAGGTATTACTTTATTTTCATGAAGCTATGGCCGCCCCAAAAGTACATGGTAGGAAGTCCTTGTATCAATAACATAAAATAAAGTACTTGCTTCCAACTCCCCGATTATGAGGTCTAGACGAATCATACCAATGGCTTGTTAGCCTCCTTGATTGAAACCTTGAATAGTTAGACAACTCTATGAGAGATCCTCAACGAAAATCCCCAAATTCTTCATGGTGGATTTTGACATGATATTGACAGTAGATCTTCCATCAATGAGTATGTGGTTAACCTTTTGCTCTTATATAAATCCTGAGATAAAAAGTGGCCTATTGTGAGGTTTTGATCTTAATAACTAGTCCTCATTTGTAAAAGTAATGGTCGTACAACACGTAGTGGAATGTTGCTCTTCAATTTCACAAGATATAGCATACACTGCTTCAACTCTTTGATCAAAGCATCTAGTAGGAAAATAATCTTTTAAAGTCACCTGAATTCTTTTGTAACCTGCAAACGAATTTTCCTACTTGCTATTTGTAGCCTTTAGACTCTTCATCATCCTTGGTTAAGGGTGTCTAGCCACATGCGAGACCTTTAATGCTAATGGTCGAGATTGATTGACACATTATTTTCTCCTTCGTCGGTGTGTCACAAGAGTCCACTCACTGCTATCTTCAAATTTTGTGGTAGAACTTATTCCTAGCTTAGTCACTTCATCAATGAATTGAGTCTCCACTAACACTAGATCTAAGCTTCCAAACTGAAGCATTGTTAATGCCCCCATAAGTGAAGATGAGAGAACACTATCATTGCTTGCAACACATGTGGTATCTGCTACAATTATGGCACTAGTAAGGTTTGATCTAACAATGTTATTCATATCAAGAATTATCTTTCCATCTCTTGCCAATGTCATTTCCATATCCTTAAAGGCAAAGTATTTCTCTACTGGATGACCGAAAACTCGATGATACTTGCAATATTTTGGATCATTTACCTTTCTAGCTTTTTTAGGACGTTTTGATTTTGGTAGTTCAATGCTTACCTTTCCAGCTTCTTCAGGACATTTTGATTCTGGTAGTTCAATCAACTTTCTTATCAATAATTCATCAAAAATATGAGAAACATCAGAATTTGAAAATGGATACTCCTTTTCCTGTATTTCTTTTAGTGTTTTCTTGCCTGTTGGAATGCATTGATCATTAGTTTTCTCAGCAACCTTTTTATCACTTATAGAAATTTTTATGGAGGCTGTTTAGATCACCATGGATTCCTTAGTAGTAGCTTTGCCATATTTTTCACTCTTTTTTTAATCTTTCCTTTCTTTCTTCTGGTCTTCACAAGAATTCTAACCCTGCAATTAGTAATGCTAAGCTCCATGTCATGGGCACGAGTGGCTAGTTCTTCAAAAGTGTGAGGCTTGATTCCTTGAAGGATGTAGAGAAGTCCCCAATACATACCTTGAATACACATCTCTACTGCAGACACCTTTGAGAGTCTATCCTTGCAGTTTAGACTTAATGCACGTCAATGATTGATGTAGTATATTATTAGCTCATCTTTCCATTGTTTTGCATTGATAAGTTCAATCTTATTGATAGTCTGGCGTGTATTGTAGAAGCAGTCAAAAAGCTCTCTTTCCATTTGATCCCAACTATCAATAGATTCAGGCTCTAAGTCAATGTACCAATCGAAGGCATTTCTTTTTAATGATCGTACAAACTGTTTCACAAAAAGATCGCTGTACGTCCCTGCATTGTTGCATGTCTCTATGAAATGGGCCACATGCTGTTTTGGATTTCCCTTGCCATCAAACTACTAAAATTTTGGTGGTTGATATCCTATCAGCATTCTCAGCAAGTCAATCCTCTTTGTATAGGGCTTTGAATACATAATAGAACTTTGAGAGGGCATGCTATACTGAGCCCTAATAGTATTGGTGATCATGTCCTGCAATTGTTAACTAGGCAATGTAGCAATAGAAGTTACAGAGTGGTTGATCTTTGGATCAGTTTCTCACTTATAAGGCATCTCCTCAACTTGTTTATGCACCGTTGTATGGCTAAGGGAAGATTGATAATTGTAGCTAAATCTTCCAAGATGGGAGTATTCTTGTTTGTTCATGAGTTGTGTGATTTGTTGATCTTTTTCTTCCATAATCTTTTGGAGGTTAGCTATAGCTTGAGCTATCCGAGCAAGTTGTTTATACATTGGTGCCACTCCAGTCGCTGTAGCTGGAAGTTTAGCAAAAGACAATACCTTAAGGTTTGTTTCCCGTAGACTTCCAGAGTCAGAATCATCAGATGGAATGAAATTAGTATTCTTGCCCCCAGTCATGGGTTGATTAATAGATTCAGCAGTAGGGTCAGCAGCATAAGTAGCATCTTTCCTAGCTAAGGTAAGTTGGTTCCTCTTAGATGCCATTGAGTGGTTGCAAATATCTTCAAAATTCGGGTGAAAGAAAGAGATGAGGGGTAGATTCAAGTCCTACTGGGCATGCCAGAAATTTGTTCACACAAATTTTGTTGTCTGCAAAATTAAATCACAAGACAAAGAATAATAATGAACAAATTAAATTTATATTAAAGAATATATGAGAATTACAATTTATTAGAGAAAAATATAAATTCCCTAACAAAACTAATCTTCTAATTCTTCTCTTAATATATATGATCCAAGGGCTTGAAGCTTGTTCTTGGATATATGGTGTAGTATCCTTTGACTTGGTAAAAGACACTATGAAATTTCTTTGAAACTTGAATCTTGACTCTAAGATCAAATAACTTGATAACTTGATGCTTTGAAGAGGTATAGGAACTTCGCGGTAGCAATATATCATCGCAGCAAAAAACTTGAAGACTTGAGTTTTTTACTTGAGAATATGTGATGAGAATATGTCTATATGAGAGTCTCTAATCATTCCTTTATATTGGTGCTCAGTAGGAGACTTCAAAATAATTTGAACATATTTGATAATTATCTCTTTGATTCATATTAAAAGATAATATCAAATGTTCTTGACCTGATTGGTCCACATACATAAATATGCCACGTGTCCCAACTTAATTAGCTTGAGATTGTTAAACCACCAGATTTAATTTGATTGACTTGATACACATTCATCTTGACATTTATTAACATTTGATTTATAAAATAAATATTAGAATATTAATTAAAATTAACTATTTATTATTTAGAATTTAATTTAATAAACTCTAATATATAAATAGTAAATTTTAAATTAATAACTAATATTTATTTATACATGTCACGTTTCAATTGGTCTAAAAATTAAGCCATTTACAATAATTATTAGGCATAATAAAATTTTTTATTGCTAAATATGTATAATTAATGATAATTAATTTACCTTTTGCTTATCGTATATAGATGCTAACATGTAAGTAAATGCTTGTAAGTCCTCATTCCTCACTCTATTTGTGTACATGTATAGTAGATTAATATAAAATAATCTATTACATCATCAAATAGTGAGTATAAAATTCATACTTTGAAATATAATGAGGGTCGGTATACAAAATATTGTTAAAAAAGCGACAAAAAAAGGAAAAATTAAAAAAGAAGAAGTGGTAGGTATACCTGACATGGGATAGCCCAATATGCCTAATTCTAAATAATAATGCCCATGAGGCCCAAATAATAAGTGCCTGATCGACTTGAATTGATCCCTTGTGATATCACTCATGGTCGACCAGTATCGACTCCACATAGTAGCATTCGCAGTCGACCCGTATCGACTTCAGGATTAAATCACGTGTGCAAGCTCTTGTCTTTGATCGACACGAATCGACCACCGAATTATCCTCTATCACTTATCTGGCAGGTTGAATATTTTCATGTCGATGACATGTGGCAGCTGGTATAACTGCTGCCAACAACTCTGACAACCCTACTAACAACTTTGACAGATACGTGCCCCTTTTGGCACGATTATCCTAGAAAATTGGAGATTTAGCCACCTGGCACTGTATCAGATTCTGAACATGAAATGACTTTCAACCCCTTGGCAGGGGGAAAGGACTATCACACTTGATAAGGGTATTTGGGTAAAGTCATGCACACATAAAACTATAAATACAGCAGGCCCAACTGCGCTCAAGGTAATGCCATTTATACTATTCACGACATACTCTCCATATATTCTGCTCCATCTAAACTAACTTGAGCGTCGGAGTGCCTTAGCTGGGGGCATCTCAGTTAGTTCACGTGTGTTCGTGGTTGCAGATCTCAAGTCCGAAAACACTCAAATTCATCGGAGTACCTGACCTTCCAGCTTGTAGTAGCATCATTTGGCGCCGTCTGTGGGAAAAATTGAGATTGCAGCGTAAAAATGATAAACACATGCAGAGTAACTTTTGAGAGAGAGAAGAACCGAAGATCTATTTCCCCACTACTCCCTAACCCCCAACAACATACAACTACTCTGGGCGCCAGCGTTGCCCAGGAGCAGCTGATGACGCTACCCATGCCCTAGCTAATGCAAATGATTAGTGAGCAGGTTTCCACCTAGATATTGGCTCAGTTATCTGCTGTTCTGAACATGCATACTTTAGTGCCAGCTCCTGCCGCCAGCGCAGCCCCACTGCCAGTACCAAAAAATAGACTCCCGAAGAATAGTTCATCCTGTCAGGAGGCCAGGCAGACACTCGCCTGGCGCGAGCCTAGTCCCAAGCACCAGCCAGTGGAGAGAAGGCATCCAGAACTTCATGAGGAGGTGGCGGACTCAGAAGATCGTGTTCGACCTAATCGAGCCCCGTAGTGCGATAGGGTCAAATACCCAAATTGTGACTACCGCAAAGATAGAGGTGAATCTCCAGATTTGGCCCATCGGCCTAGTCAAGCCCCGCAGCACGACAAGGCTGAGCGCACCAGGTTTGCCTCCCAGGCAAATTGGGATGAGTGGGAAGAAGTTTTCTATCAGGTGCAGCAACTGAACCAATGACTCGATGAGATCTCGAGGAGAAACACTGACAAAGCATAGAATGCGGATACTCCTCAGAGATCTTGTCGGGACAGAGGGTCACCGTTCATATAAGAGATCATCGATGAGAGGATTACAGTGGATGCTAAAATTTTGATCGGTCTCCTGAGGTATGATGGTTCAACTGACCCCAACGAGTACCTTATGCAGTTTGAACACATGATGCAGCTGCATGATCACAACGAGTTTATCTATGCCAAAATATTGGTGACCACCTTTCAAGGAATCTCACTGGATTGGTTTGTAAAGCTGAAACCATCGACTATTTATTCCTACGACCAGTTGTGCGATAAATTTTTGCACCAGCTTGCTAGCAGGAAAAAGGCAAAGCTCCCCCACACCCACCTTCATACTGTCAAGCAGAATGAGGGAGAGTCTCTTCGAGATTTCTTTACCAGGTTTAATACGGAGGTCCTAAAGATTGACAACCCCAGGATTGAATTCTTTAT
>JACGDI010005826.1:445494-486788 GCA_014898725.1 Jacaranda copaia
TATCTGGCAGGTTGAATATTTCCACATCGATGACACGTGGCAGCTGGTATAACTGCTGCCAACAACTCTGGCAACCTTGCTAACAACATTGACAGACACGTGCCCCTTCTGGCATGGTTATCTGAAAAAATTGAAAATTTAGCCACCTAGCACTGTATCAGATTCTGAACATGAAATGACTTTCAACCCCCTGGCAGGGGGAAAGGACTCTCACACCTGATAAGGGTATTTGGGTAAAGTCATGCCCACATAAAACTATAAATACAGCAGGCCCAACTGCGCTCAAGGTAATGCCATTTACACTATTCACGGCATACTCTCCATATATTCTGCTCCATCTAAACTAACTTGAGCGTTGGAGTGCCTTAGTTGGGAGCATCTCGGCTAGTTTACGTGTGTTCGTGATTGCAGATCTCAAATCCAAAAACACTCAAATCCGTCGGAGTACCTAACCTTCCAACTTGTAGCAGCATCAATACCTTATGCTAATTTCTTGCTTAGCATAATTATTGTGTTAATGGTTAGGGTTAAAGCTGACTACATTAGATTAAATTATAGAAACCACGTTTAAGGGACCATCTTTTAGGACGTTAAATTATATTATCTTCTGTTCAATTTGTCCTCATAAGGAATCTTTAAGAAACACTCTTAATATGATCGTAGTTAAAGTAAAAATTTTCAAGCTCCCAATCCAAATGGAAATTGTCCAATATTAGCGTCCATTTTTATAAAGTACGTTTTCAATCTTCTTATCTTTTTTTCACGTACGATTCAAATATTTGTATTTGTAAAAGGAAAATTTGTATTTTTGGTGTTGGTATTTTATTTATTTTAGAATATGATCATGTAGCTTGTCAAATTTTAAATTTAATCCTATATATTTTACAAAAGTATTATATTCAGTTAACTTTACCGAAAATTCATAATTTAACCGAATTTGATGATGTGGCACAACTGACTTGATGATATATATGAGGCAAACATAATTTTCGGCTTCCCTCGTCTCAATTTCAGTTAATTATGAATTTCGATGAAATCAAGTTTAATGTGACAATATTACAAAATATATTTATATTTATAATCAACAAAATTATAGAATGAAATTTTAAAGTGAGCAAAATTATAGAACCAAAGATATAATTTTTCCTTTCTTAAGGATAAGTTCAAAGCTTACGTGGATTGCTTGAAAAACTACCCCATAATATATTTTGAAGCTCTTGTTGGTAGGTTGATTAGGCATTGTCTTGTAATAACAATTCATCGGTCTCTATTGGACTAAATTATGCAAATCACGTTGAAGAGACTACCGTTTTAAGGGCATTAAATTATGTCTCTTAGCCGTCCACAATTTATTCATTTTGACCTTATTATAAGGAATCTTCATAAAAAGACAATGGCCACATGACAGTAAGTGAAAATATAAAATTTTAACTTTCAATTTTAATATATATTGTCTAATTAAAATCCATTCCTATAATGTACGTATGTATATAATGTTAATTTAATCGTCTATCTTTCTTCACGTGGTATTGTTCCAAATAATATATATACTACAGAGTTAAAGATAAGCAAAACTTATCTCGCTAGTTGCTCGGAACCTAAACTTCATAATATATTTTGGGCAAATTGTATTTTACCTTCTATAAAAATAAAAAACAGTAAAAAGACTTCGTTAAAAAATTAAACGCAACAAATCTTCTTGTAATTTTAAAAATTATGTACACTGCCTTCCCCTCATAATTTATTGCAATTTAGCTTTAATTTCAATATATGAAGACTATACTACCCCTAGTTATTTTATATATTTTTAATATTATTTATTTATTTATTTATTCTTTTTAAATATATTTTTATATATCTTCTTTCACCTTCTTTATAACAATTTTTTTAATTTTTAAATTTAAAAAATATTTTAATTTTTTTATTTTCATCTTTCTAATTTATTCTTTTTTATTTATTATATTATATACAAAAATATGATATCCTAGAAATATAAATATAAAATACATAATATAATACACTATAGATACATAAATATATATATATATATTTATATATAATATATATTAATAAATAAACATCAATATAGAAATATATTATATTATATTTTGTACAATAACCATCACCCCCACCCCCACCTCATTTTACTTGCCATGGCCGTAGCTCCCATGAGCAGCGGATGGCCGCCCTTACAAGCGGTAGCCACTTGTGAGCGATAGCCATGGCCTTTGCTCATAGAGGCGGCCTCCCACAAGTGGGGCCATGGCTGCCCCTTCGATGGCAAGCGGCCTCCATGGCCTCATTCATGAGTAGCCATGGTTGTTGCTTGCAGAGGTGGCTTTCATGGCCATGGGTGCTCACATGCCCCTGTAAGCAGTCGCCATGGCTATTGCTTGCAGAATGGGGGTAGGTTGGGTGGGTTGAAGGGGTGTGTTGGGTTTATATATATGTATATATAAAATATGTACATATATTTAATTAACTTTATGTAAATATAATTATATATAAATATGTCTATATTTAACTATATATCTAATAAATATATATGTATGTATATATATAAATATATTTATATATTTTGTATGTTTTTTATAGGTAGAAGTAAATTGAACCATCAATTTATTTTAATGGATCAAATGGTTGATATTTAGGGGCAAAATTAATATTTTAATAGCAAAAACCTTATAACCAACTGCACTTATTGCGTGTGAATTGCACTGCAAAACAGAGAGGAATAATTTTGTTGCTTTTTCAAAAATATAAGGTGAGCATTGCCTTTTTTTTTTTCATAAGTAGATTTATTTTGCTCTTTTTTATTTCTATACAGAAGCAAAATCTAATTTGTCCATATATTTTATTAAGCTCACGTTCCCTGGGTAGATCAAAAATAGTAAATATTAATTCATAAATTTCTATCACCTTAGGAGCAAAATTTGCATTTATAAAAATAAAACATATCAACAACAACTTAATTACGGTGGTTAAACTTATTTAAAATTTTTTATAAACTCTTATATTTTATAAATGTTATTGAAGCTTATAAAATGTTAAATTTTATTTTAAAAATAAACACTTGAACTGTTTTGATAAATAAAATTTTGAAGTTTATACTAATAATAATTATGTACTTAACATAACTAAAATTAAATAAGTTTCAAAATTTTAAATAAGATATTGGAACTTAATTTGATCCTTTCTTTTAAAAGAGTTTATAACATTCTAACAATTTATTAAAGAGATTTTTAACTCTGTTCTCTTAAAATTTTACCAAATACTTCATGATATTGTATTGTTAAAGAATGAATTTTGGTCCTAACTCACATCAAAAGTTAGCTCCAATGGTTAAAATTATCCAAAATCATATATAGAGATTACTACTATTTTTCTAAACTGATATAAAACTATAACATGTATAGATGTAGAAACATCTTATAACATCTTATAAAATATTTGAAAAACTTATAAATCTCTTCAGAAGCCCTCTTACTCATGAAGGGATTTGAATTATCAAATAAAGTATAAACCTCCATAGACAAATATGTGATAATTGTATAATAATCACTCCAACCCATGATAAAATTAAAACAGTGGATAAAAACTTTTCCGGCCCTTTCGTTTGCGCTGAAGTCTATTGAAGATTCCCACATACTATTTCATTTTATAATCCCATGTATACACCAGTTCATCTATATAATCCCTTTTCTTGAACCCCAGCTATCATCCTATTCTACAGCATAGACACATTGATCATATAGCCATGGCAGATGCCCAAGCCCGTACCCATGAAATTAGTCCCAAACCCGTGGAAGAATGGTTCCAAAACCTCGACCAAACAAAGGAAATCAGGGCCAAGATTCATTTCTATTTCCAGGATGTTCTCACTGGCGACAATCCCACTGTTTATAAGGTGGCTGAATCCAAGATTACTTCGAATTCTTCCACCACTTTCGGTCAAATCAGCATGATCGACGACTTATTGACTGCCGGGCCTGAGCCCGATTCAGAAGTCGTCGGCCGGGCTCAGGGGACGATTGGTTTTGCTGACCTGAACGAGACGGCTATCCAGATGGGCCTGAACATTGTCTTCACAAAGGGAAAGTACAAGGGGAGCACCATCAGCATTTTGGGAAGAAACCCAATATTCCAAAAGGATCGTGAGTTGCCCATTGTTGGTGGCACTGGAGTTTTCCGTATGGCCCGTGGAATCGCCGTTAGTAATACTCACTCTTTCGACGTGAATACGAACTATGGTGTTCTGGAATACACTTTATATGTCACTCATTACTCGACGTGACTGATGATGCACAACTTTATCTTTCTGTAATAAATATGTATCATCCAGCTTTCTTCAAGCTCTGGATTGATCGTACTTTGTGAAATGAGATGCATTATCTGTGGGTTTGATGCTTTGACAATGTTGATAAGTTTTCAAGAATTAAACGACTTTCAGGTGGTCGTGAATGACTATATTACTTTTACTCTTAAATTCAATAAATAGGATTAAAAATATTAGGTGTTGTTATGATAACAAAGTAAGAGGATTTTTGGATGAGTTTATAAGCTTTTCAGAATATCTTTAAAAGTTTATAAAATATTAAAAAGTATTTGATAAATTTTTATTAAAAAAAGCTTGTAACTCTCTAACAACCTGTTTGGTTTTATTTCCACAACCTTTTTTCATTTTCATCTAAAAATAAAAATTAAAAACTATTACTTTCTCTCTATTTTCACTCAAATTATTCATATTTTTATTTTTAAACTCTTTCTAAATCTACCTTATCATTCTATTATCATATCAATCAAATTTAAATTTGATTTGACATAAAGTTTAACTATTATTTTAAAAAAATTAATAAAATAAAATATATTTAAAAAAATAAATCTTCTTAAACATAAAAAAATATAAATCAACCATATTTTCACTTCTATACATATTTTAATCATTACTTTCTAACAAATTATGCAATTATATTTTCATTTTCATTTTAAATCTATAATTAACTTTTCAACTTTTAGAAATAGCTAAAAATTGAAAATGGCTCTGGAAATAAAACCAAATGGGCCCTAACATTTTGAGCTTATAAACTCTTTAAAAAAGCAAGGATTTCCAAACATATCTTTAAAATTTTAATAAGTTCCTTTAATTTTAATCATATTAATTACCAAATTTCCATTATTAACATTTTATAAGTTTCAAAGTATTATTTTATTTAAACACTTTAAGAACTTATTTTTCAAAAAAGATCTAACATCTTTTAACCTTCAAAAATATTTTATAAAATATAAAAACTTATAAAACCTTTAAATAAATCTCATCAAATATCCTCTAAGTCTAATTAATTAATTAATCAATAACGCATACCTAATGTTGATCTGGCTCACAATTAATATATATATATATATATATATATATTTATTTATTTGTAGCATTTTTGACTTATGTGAATTATTGCCATGTAAGCATGCTGCAAAGAATGGGATTTGCCTAGATTCCCATGTAGGTATGTTGCTGCAGCTATAGCTTATAAAATGCAAGAATTCGGCTTTTTAAAAAAAATTGTAAAAAAAAATCACAGAAATATTGTGTTTTTGGGGTGTTTACAATTTTATGATAAGTTGTACTTATCAAGTGCAACTTTTAATAGTAACTTCTAACAGTTACTATTAAAAGTTGCACTAAATAAGTACAACTTTTGAATGTACTATTCAAAGTTACAGTTTATGATTGCAACTTTGAATAATAATTAATTTTTTGTTAGCCTATCACTTTCGCAACCAACAGAGGAGTTGCAATAGTACTATTGAAAGTTGCAGTTGTAGACAGCAACTTTCAATAGTAACTATTTTGTTTGCTAATTGTAGCCTTTAGCCTTCACTTGTGAAGGTTGGAGTTTGCAATAGTACTTTTGAAAGTTGTGGTTGTAGACTGTAACTTTCAATAGTAACTATTTTGTTTGCTAATTGTTGCCTTCAGCCTCATTTGTGAAGGCTACAATTTATTCACATGAATATTGGAGTTGCAATACTACTATTGAAAGTTGCAATTGTAGACTGCAACTTTCAATAGTAACTATTTTGTTTGCTAATTGCTGCAATTTATTCACGTGAAAGCTGTGTTGGTCAATATTTGGCCAACACTTCTTAGTCTTCTGCAATTTATTTACATGAAGACCACAATCCTTAGTCTTCTGCAATATATTCACATTCACGTGAAGTAAGGAGTTTTGGCTGGATATTGACCAACACTCCTTATAAGTAGAAGTAGAGAGAAATGGAGAAAATGGAGGAAAGAAAGAAAATAGAAAGAAAAAGGAGAGAAGAAAACAACCCACTTGTTGTTTGATTGTGTCAATTGGAGAAATTTTATTAAGGTAAAAATTTAAATTTTTAATATTAATTAAAATTTTATAATTTAGTGAATATATTATTTATTTATTTATTTATTGTGTTCGCATTTTGTGTTGAACGCAAATTTGAAGGAATTAAACAATTCAATTCAATTTTTTTCCTACAAATATTCAAGTTAGTGTATGATTTTTATGGGTTGATTTTTTTTTATCTTTTTTAATAATATTTAATTCATTGTTATATGTAGTGTTAATTAATTTTTGTATTGTAGAAATATTGAATAATGTAAATCTTAATATTTTATTAAATTTCATGATAGTTATTAATTAGACTGATTAATTAATATAAATTATGTGTGTGTTTGTGGAAGTTATGTCGGCTTCAAGTACAATTGTTGCTCTAATATGCTTTGGCAGAAATATTACTAAAGGTTCTCGTTTAGTGGATTATGATTGTCCTGCATGTAGCATAATTAGAGTATCTCGTGAAATAATATATTTTGATTTGTGCTATGCAATCTATGGAGCGACTACCATTAATAGCAAGAACTATCAACTAAAAATTCAAGCAAAATTCTATTTAGATAAACAATATGGGATATCTACACTTGTGGAAATACAAAATGATAATGGTTTATCTATATTATTTTGTCCACAGTGCTAGCTTGATAATGTGGAATTATATATTGAGACAGAAGCAATATGCCATACTGGTGTTCAGAATATTTTTGGAGGGAGGTCTTACATGGGGCATTTGATGCAATTCAAAGGTCATTCTACCTTTTACCAAGATTTTGGATGGGATCAAAATACCCAATTCAATCAAAAATAAATGTTCCTGTGGTTACGCAAGGGTTTGGAAATATTAGGATTCATGATTTTGGTAAAGGCCCTTCTATCTCTCATCAAGTTTTTGAAGGAGAGCAAGATCACCCAACAAATTTCATTCATGATGGTGAACCTGCGCCACAAGTAGATAATTTTCATGAAGAAGAATTGAGGGATTCAGAACTAGCTGAAAATGATAGTGGTGATTTTAATAGTAGTGATGATGATGAGGTAGATGTCGATACAATGGAAGAGCTACTACCTTCACATGGCAAGGGAACATCTTTCCAACAACAACCATATGAGGCAAGAAAAGTGATATTCATAGCTATGAAACCAAGTCTGTATCCCATTTATCTATTCTTCTCTACAATAGATGATAATAATATATTTATATGGGTAGATTTTGTTGATATTCCAACCCATCGTTAAATTGAGTTTTACGACTCAAGTAAAGGAGCACCCCATATGGGAATGGTATTCAAGAGTAAGGAGCATCTTATCACTTTTGTGAAGATTATTCTATATGAGTGGCAAGATGAGAATATCACGTTCTTGAGAGCATACCAAAATTATTGAAAGTACAAACATAATAACAAAGAACAACATTCTTGTTTATGGAGCGTGAGGGGAATATTTAAAGAGAAAAATGGATTGTGGAGAATTATCAGGTATGGAGGCCCTCACACATGCCTTATAGATAAAGTTTCAATGGATCATCAGAATTTAAGTAGAAATATGATTGCTTTGGACCTATTGGATGTTGTTTAAGTTAATTTAGGTTATAAGGTTGCAAGTGTGCAAATAATGGTAAAAAATAAGTACAATTATGAAATCTCTTATGCTAAGGTCTGGAATAGCATGAAATGTATGAGGGAGAAACTTTATGGGACTTGAAAAACCTCAATAAGAAAATTACCTAATATTTTGGAACTCTATAGAAGTAGAATTTAGGAACAATTATTAAATGGAGTCATCTTAAGACCGGCATATTGGGACAAAAGATGTTGAAATATATCTTTTGTGCATTTCGACCATGTATAGAAGTGATATAGGATAGCTCAACAGGCCCGGCCCAACAAGTTTTTGACCTTAAAGAAGGTCCCCAGCCCACTTAACATGCACAACCCAAAGTCACTTTTGGAGCCAATCAGGCTAGAATCACTTGACCACAGTCATCTAGTCGAGTGGATAGCCCTCAACTACATCTAACGGGAGGCTTCAAGCTACTTCATTCAAACCATCCCTCTAGTTGACCGCCTTATCTGTTTGATAATTGTTGACCAGAGTGCTCACTCCAACATTGACTCATATTCTTGCCGCATTTAATGTTCTAACAAGCAGTATGCCTCTGCATTAATAGCGTGTGCCACCCGATACAATTTCTGCCACCCACTTTACTATTAAGGCTCCTACCCAAAGTAATGTTCACCTTGAAAACTAGGAGATGATGCCACTTGAAATAGTATCTAGATTGAAAATGACCAATAACACCCAGGCAAGGATAAGAGCTCTTTACAAATGACAGGAGCATCTTAGACATATCATCCATCAGGAGAAGGCTATAAACACCTCACTGCCAGCCAATCTCTAGGTAATGTCAATTACACTATACACTCATAATCTTCTGTTGGATTACTTTATTTCAATCAAAACTAACTTGAGTGTCATAGTACCTTTACTGGGGGTACCTCAGCCAGTTTAACGTTTGCTATTGCTGTAGATCTTAAATCTTGAGAAAAATTTCTATTAGATCATTTGACCTCCCTAGTCAAATTAGTCTAAACACAATCCAATTCACTATAAACAACTTTCAACCATATTATTTTAGCACCGTCTACAGAAAATCTTAAGATTGTAACTGAAAGATAGGGAACACATGAAAAGTCGTATTTGAGAGAGAGGATAACAAGAGGTTTGTATCTCTACCTCTCCTTCCGCCTTAGTAAGGTTCACACGCTCCAGGCTCTAGTGCCTCTCAGGAATAAGTTGTGACATTAACTATGCCCCAATTGATGTAGTTGATAAGTGAGTAAATCTTTGCTCAAATATTTGCCTAACTGTTCGCTACATTAAACAAGCACACCATCGTGCCATCCCCAGCTGGTAGTACCACCCCATAACCACCTCTACCAAAAAAAGGTCCCCCAAGGACAGCTGTGGTAGCCAAGAGTTAGGTGGCCACCAACTAGACGTGAAACCAGTTCCAGACGCCCTCAAGGAGAGAGGGGGCGATCAGAACTAAGGGAGAAAATTGTTGACTCCATTGATCATCACATTTAAGCTAATCACGTCCTATAGCGTGATAGGGTCAAACGTTCCACACGCGACCACCAAGAAGAAATGGAAAAATTTGTAGACCTCGTGGCTCGACCTATTTGAGCCCCATAGCGTGATAGGGCTAAGCACATGGGGCCTTATTTTGATCAAAATACCACCTCAGCTGATCGAGAGAAGTGGAAAGAAGTCTCTTATTAAGTTCAACAACTAAACATATGCCTCGACGAGATCTCAAGGAGAAACATTGAGAGAGCGCCCAACTTAGAAGGCCTTTAGAGGTTTCATTGAAAAAGAGGCTCCCCGTTCATCTAGGAGATTATCAACGAGCATATTAATGTTAACATAAAAGTCCCAACTGGATTGCCTAGATACATTAGCTTAATAGACCCAAACGAGCACTTGATGCAGTTCAAGCATATGATGCAGCTGCATGGGCACAATGAGTATATCTATGCTAAGATTCTTATGACCACTTTCTAGGGCATTACTCTCGATTAATTTGCAAGATGGAGCCCTCATCGATATACTCTTATGATTAGCTTTGTGATAAATTTTTGCACTAGTTTACTAGCTAGAGATAGGCGAAACTCCCCCACACTCACCTTCATAATGTCAAATAGAATGAGAGGGAGTCCCTTCGTGACTTTTTCATGAGGTTCAACATGGAGATGCTCAAAATAAACAACCTTAGGATCTAGTTCTTGATCGATGTGCTGTTCTTGGGACTAAATATAAAGAAAGCGCCAACGTATTGATGTGTGAGCACCCAAGGTCGATGGAGGAACTGCTCGACTTGATAAAGAGGTATATGACCTAAGTGGAGATAAACAAGCTTAAGTTTGGATCCTCTGAGGTTAACAAAAAAAAAAATGAGAGAAACGACTAGAAACATAGAAAAAGAAGTTGATCTCCAATAAAGTGCTTCTACAACTACACCCCACTGAACATCCTGAGGAGAGAGGTCCTATTTGCCATTCAACATGACAATCTCTTCAAAAAATTGAGAAAGTTGACGGAGATTGAGACAATAAAAAAATTTAAGAAGTACCGCCATTTCCACAAACAAAAGAGGCATGGCATTGACGAATGCTTCAACCTCCAGGACGAGATTGAGAGGCTCATTAGATAGGGCTATCTCAAGAAATATATAGCTGTGGATATGCAGGCCAAATGAAGTAAAATTGATCAAACTCCTCATAGAGAAAGATCGATTAGCCTAAGAAGAGAGGACAAAGGAAATGAACCCGTCTACGAAGATCACCCATCCATTCAAGGAGTGATTGATATGATCATGGGAGGTCCTATTGGGAGGGACTCTAAATCAGCCAAAAGATAGATTTAGAGGAGGTTGGAGTTAACTAAAGCCTTACTCATCGAAATAACATTCCATTAATCGACGAGCGCAAGCCTATTTCCTTTACTGATAGTGACTTGGCCCACCTCGAGGGAAAGAATATCAACCACAAAGCTGGTTGTCCTATGGCAGTCTCTGTGGAGATTGCCAATTTTGAAATGAGGAAGGTTCTGATCGATAACGGCAACTCAGCCAACATCATCTTTCTCTTCACTTTGAAAATAATAAACATAGGGCAGTTGAAGTTCAAGCCTGTGTGAACCTCTCTGGTTAAGTTTAGGGGGTTAGAAATCATTCTAGAAGGATCTATCAATCTATCGACGTCATTTGGGGAGGTGCCCCAAAAAAGGACATTGATGGTTAACTATCTGGTGGTTGATGCCCTATTTTCTTATAATGTTATCATTGATCGACCAACCTTAAATAATTTTTATGCCATTATGTCGACCTACCACATGAAGATCAAATTCTTGACCCCAGCGAGCACAGGTGAACGATTGTGCAACATCAAGGAAGCTTAGAGGTGCTATAATATTTTGATTTACTCAAGCAAACAGAAGACTCGTTCACAATTGAAGACCTTAGGGGATGCCTTTGTAGGGAAACCCAAGGAAACCCAAGCTAGTAAGAAGAGAAAATTGGAGGATACTTAGGTGGAGTCCATCTGGGAATTTAAAACCATCGAGTTGGAATAAGAAAACCTCGACAAGATAACTTGCATCAAAATGGATATGTGCCCCCACCTGGAGTGCCTTATGGTTGATTTCCTGAGAAGAAAGACCTCCAAGGAATTGGCCCCAACGTGATCATGTGCCACCTTAACATTGATCCCTTATACAAATCGATCAGACAGAAGATAAGGACATTCAACGCTAAGAGGACTCAAATCATTGAGAAAGAAATTAGGAAACTCCTAGATGTAGGTTATATTGTAGAAATTCAATATCCTTCTTGGCTTTGTAATGTTGTACTCGTCTTAAAAAATAAGCGACAATAGCATATGTATACCGATTTTACAGATTTAAATAAAGTATTCCCTAAAGATCCTTGCCCTTTACCTCAAATAGATTTCTTAGTAGATTCCACTGCTAGTTGTGAGTTGTCAAGTATGACGGATGCATTTCAAAGCTACCATCAAATATTTATAACTCTTGAGAATAGGAATAAAACCTCTTTTGTTGTTCCTAATGGGGTATATTGCTTTTTGATCATGCCTTTTAGATTGAAAAATATGGGAGCAACTTACCAAAAACTGGTCAACTTTATGTTTAAAAATAAAATTGGCAAGTTGATGGAGGTATACGTCAATGACATGATTGTAAAGATGGAAACGACCTGGGACTATTTACTTGACCTCAATCATACTTTTGCAATTTTGAGAGCATTTGGTCTAAAGCTGAATTCAAATAAGTGTCCATTTTGGGGTTCGAGGAGGTAAATTCCTAGGCTACATGGTCAGTCAATGAGGTATTAATGCCAATCTGCAGAAAATTCAGGCCGTTCTTGACATTGCTCTTCCTCAAATAGTTAGAGACGTGTAGAAGCTGGTTGGGAGGATCATTATCTGAGGCAGATTCATCGCAAGATTAGCAGACAAAAGCTTACCTTTTTTCAAAATTTTTAGAAACGTCAAGAAGTTGGGTTTTCAGTGGACTGCATAATGTGATCAGGTATTGGTTGAGTTGAAGCAGTACTTGTCCTCGCTCCTTATGCTTGCAAAACCTGAACTGGGTGAGGTACTTCAAATACACTAGTAGTCTCTAAAACATTGATCAGCTCGATCTTGGTCTCAATCAGAGATGGCAGCCATTAATTAGTCTATTATTATAGTAAGTCATTCCATGGGCTGGAGCATAATTACTTGAAGATCAAGAAATTTGCCTTGGCACTGGTTACCATAGCTCGAAAGCTGCGTCCATACTTTCAGTCCTATGCCATGATAGTGCTAACCAACAAGTTGTTGAAACAAGTGTTGTTGAATCCAGACACATTTGAGAGGCTGACCAAATGGACCATCGAATGGGGAGAATTTGACATTATCTTCCAGTCGAGAACAACCATCAAAGCACAAGTTTTGGTGGACTTGATCGCCGAGCGAGTTGACCTACTAGAGAAGAATTGCAAAGCCCCTCTTATTTAGACTTTGCACATTGATAAATCATCAACCGTATCTGGAGGAGGGATAGGAGTGGCTCTCCATTCCCCAGCAGTGGAGGAATACGATTTTGCAATAAAATTAGACTATGCAGTTACAAATAATGAGGCATAATATGAGGCCCTCCTTGTTGGAATGAGAATGGCACTCGACGGGGGTGTCAAACACCTAGTTGTGATTACAGATTCTCAACTGGTGGCAGAATAGGTTAAAGGAAATTTTGAAGTTAGAGATTCGACGATGAGCCGATACCTAGCAAAGATTAAAAAATTGCAGCAGTCATTTAAAAAGTTCACCCTCAATCAGGTACCTCGATCGAAGAACGAGTGTATGGATGCCCTATCAAAATTTGCTAGCTCGACCAAGTGCACGAGAGATAGGAAAATAACATTTTTGATCACTGATAGGCCTATTCAAGGAGAATTTGGTAGGAGGCATTGAGGAAATAATTTCTTCTTGGCAGTACCCAATCTACACCATTTTAAGATTGGAGACCTCATTCTCAAAAAGGTAAAAGTCTCTAAGAATCTTGGCAAGCTCGACCCAAAATGGGCAGGACCTTACATCGTCATAAAAGTGTCAAAGTATAATGCCTACAGGCTTGCTAATATGGATGGGGATGAACTCCATGCTCGTAGAATGCTATCAACTTAAGGAAATTCTATATCTAAAATTATTTTGTAATCGTCCTCATATTCCGTGATATGAATAAAGTTCTAACAACACTACCATCATTGGTTTGCATTACCACAACTGTATCCACTTTGCACCATTCCAAGATCTAAGTCAACCCTGTAGTCAACAAATAAGTAACTTTATGCTGCCACCCAAGATTTACGTTAACCCCATAGTCGACAAATAAGCAACTTTTTGCTGCCACCCAAGATTTAAGTCGACCCCTCAATCAACGAACAAGTAGTTTCATGCTGCCACTCAAGTTTTGCTAGTAGTCGAAAAAGAAGTAGCTTCACACTGCCCAATTAAATTTTGAGTTGACCCCACATTTGAAATAAAAGCATATTCACATTGCCAAATCAAAGTCCTAAATCAACTATGCCGTTGACTTAAAATAGTTACGCGCTACAAACTTAAGGTTTTTTAGCCTAAACTAAATAATCGATCCAGTAGTCAATGAACAAGTCAACCATAAAATATTGGAAATCAACTGTGATGATCCCTATGTTTTGGCAAACCCATGCATTTCTCAACATTAAGTAAAATTGATGATAATATTGTTGGATTTTCTTGATAATTATATTGATAACTAACTAGGTTGTTAACTATTCACCTATATTATCACGACAATAAAGTTGCATTAAAAAAAAGTATGAAACCCATTCCATTCGATAACATAGATGGGGAAAAAAGATCTTTCATTCATGGAAGAGTCCTTACAATTCTATTACAAAAAAAAATACAAATAAAAGTAAATAGTAGCAGTAAGCTCCAAGATCAAGTTGGCTGGACCCAGCTTGATCTCTCTCTCACTAGTTTGAATTGGGCTCTGAATTAGGCTCCGACAGCATAGACGTGAGCTACAGAATGGCTTGAGATAGTTGAGAAGGCCTCGCGATGTCACTTATAAAGTTAGTCAAGCGCAACACGTACTGCACCACGTCAATCAACTCCTTCCTTAGCTGGACAACAAGGTCCTTGGTGAAAGCAAATTCACTTGCTAGTTTGTTCAGTTAGGCCTCAACCTCAGCCTATTTTTTTAGGTCTCAGTCATTAGCTCAGTAGGGACATTTGTTGCGGTATCTTTCTCCTTAGCCCCATCGGCCCACCTTTCTCAGATTCGGGGTAAGGTTGTAGATTATTATCGATAGTAGAACTTATTTTAGTCTTGTCATCAGCTAGAAAGCATAGCCCAGGTACTCGAGCTACTTGACAACCTTGTGGAATGCATTGCGAGCCCATCAATCAGTATAATTAGCTCGCATCCTGGAGAACTGAGCTCAACATGAATTGCTCTACCGTTTCTTGCCGAGCTATCGAGTGAAGGCCTCTCGCACCTCCTCGAGTGCATCCGCGTAACCCACCACTCGACTTGAGAAGTAGCTCACCTGTAAGTCCAAGTGTGCCTTCTTCAGTATGGAGTCCATCCAACTCTTCTTGTCGACTGCCTACATGAGCTACTGATCTTTAGAACTCAGCTGCTCTTTGAGGTCCGTCACCTTCTTCATCAGCTGGTCGACCCAGAGTTGAGAAAACTCGAGCTGAACCTTGAGGGTTTCTGTATCTCCCATTTGCAGCCCCTCTTGATCAGCTAAAGCCAACTTTGATCGACAATAGAGATTGTATCTCAGTTGGCCCATCTGAAACATAGAGCGTTAGTGAACAGTTAAACTTTTTGGAAAAAAAAATTCAACGAGAAATAGTCGACCTCCTACTTACTAGATTGCAATGATAGGCCAGAACTCTAAGCATCCTAACTTGACTAAGGTTCATTAGTCGCCACTGATCGATGGAGACAAGCTTAGTAATCATTCACTTAAGGGTGTTACTGCCTATCATTCCCCATTGGAGGATGGAGATCAAATTGATCACCTCTATAGTGGGGTTAGGTCCAAAATGGAGCAATTGTAACTGAGGAATTTGGAATAGCACCCCATCTCTATGCTTGCTAAACAAGTCATAGCTAGTTACCGTCTTTTGTTTCCCTTTATTGTTTATTATCTTCTTGGACTCCAAGCCTCCCTGCTCGATCATCTGATTTTTACCCCAACCTATGGGGTTACTTCATACATGCTCTTCTAGTTGAACAGGTCAGGGCTTTAGTGCCTGTTTGATTTGAGGTACGACGAGAGCAGTGGTTGATCAAGTCAAGGCGGTTGGCTTTGCTGTGGGGGCCATGACCTTTTTCTTGACGGTGCTCCTCATTCCTTAGTGCTCTAGCTTAGCCTCTACTCGACTTTAGCCCATGACCTCTTCATGATCTGCCAACAAAAGACAACAAATCAATCAAAACTAAGCAGAAAAAATTAAACATAAAGAAATAATTTTACAGTTAACATAATCGACGAAGATCACTATGTAGCTGATTGCCCACGAAAAGGTCAAGCTCAGCTAGTGATAGGCCAGCCCACACTAAACACCTCTCTTCAGTTAACACTGAGGCCTCCATATGCCCAAATCTGACCAAGTCTTGGATAAAAGTATTGGGCCAACTAGATGTTTGGCTACTCGGCATTTCCACATGCCTTTTCTACCACCCCTTCAAAATATTAAAATCTCTCGACCTTCAAACATAAAAAAGGTAGTTTTTCCACTTATGGCCATATGAAGAGGAAGGGGCTACGAATTTCGATATGGGCGCATCGTCATATAATAAAAATTAGACTCGTTTGTACTACTAACTTCTAGGATATTTGTAAATGAAATAAGTTTGAAACTATAAATGGTGGTGAAATAGTTGAGAAGGAGTTGGGTTATGCAGACCTCGAGGCCCACTAGGAGATTGACTATTGCTTGGGCCAAAGGAAACCTAAGGCCATACCTCAACCCTTCATCGAACACCATTATACATCTCCTAGGAGGTCGATCATCCTACCCTGAGCCCCAGGCACCAAAAGCTCATCTTCTCTAGGGATATGGTACATCTCTCTAATTCAAACTAGGTTAGCCTGGGTTATTTTAGAGACTACTTTGCTATAATGGTCTGGTGTGAATAACTGACCACACGATGCAGGCGCTTCACTAGGGCCAGCCTCATCCCCAGTGGCAACCCACTTAGAGCTTGAGCTATTAGAACTACTCTCACTTGTTCTTTCAGACACACTTTCCACCTCAATTTTCCTTTTGAACGCTATACCCTCAAACCTCGTGTTCTCACTATCTAAAGTACTAGACATCTTTGTAGAGAAAAATAGAAGAAAAGAACAAATTGGTAGAAGAACTTACAACAGGTAGCATGAAATCTCTAAGTGCATGAAGGATTTAAAAGACTTGGAAAGCAAGAACTTGACCAAATTAAATTTCAGCAAAAGTGTAAATGGATTCTCTACCTCCCCATTTATAAGTATTTGGACACAGGAACCCAAGCTGCAGTAATAGTTTCAATGCTGTCTGTTGACGTTTTGTATTCTGCAATGTAACTGTCACATTAAATATGAAAAACCATCCAAAATCCTAGTTGATAATTCAAAAACCCTGGTCAAAAGTCTTGAACCCTAGTTGAATGCGCGTAATCATTGTAAAACCACCGTAACTACCGTTCAGTTATTTACTCCCTGCTCTTTCTCGTTAACAAGCTTGATTAGGACCGCGAGTGAGGGGGACTCATGATATGGGATAGCCTAACAAGCCTAGTCCAACAAGTTTTCAACCTCAAAAAAGGCCCCTAAAACCACTTAACATATACTGCCTAACGTTGCTTCTAGAGCTAGTTGGGTCAGAATCACTTGACCACAGTCGTCTGGTTGAGCAGATAGCCCTCGATCACATCTAACGGGAGGCTTCAAGCTATTTCATCCATTCAACCATCCCTGTGGTCAATCACCTTATCTGTTCGATAATTGTTGACCAGAGTGCTCACTCTGGCATTGACTCATATCTTTGCTGTATTTATTATTCTGACAAGTAATATGTCTCTGCATTATTGGTATGTGCCACCCGGTATAGTCTTTCCCACCAACTTTACCACCAACCCTGCCACTAACTTTAGCAGGAAGGTCCTTATCTAGAGTATTATTTGCCCTAAAAATTAGGAGATGATGCCACCTAAAATAGTATCCAGATTGGAAATGACCAATAGCACCCAAACAAGGACAAAAATCCTCTACACTTGATAGGGGCATCTTAGACATATCATCCACCAGGAGAAAACTATAAATATCTCACCGCCACCCACATTATAAGTAATTTCAAATACACTATATGCTCTTAATTTTCTATTCAATTACTTTATTTCAATCAGAACTAACTTAAGCGTCAGAGTGCCTTCGTTAGGGGTACCTCAGCTAGTTTGACATTTGTTGTTGCAGATCTCAGACCTCAAGAAAAATTGCTATTAGATCATTCAACCTCCCTAGTCAAATTAGCCCAAACATAACTCAATTCACTATAAATGACTTGCAACCATATCAAAAAGGGTTCCAACATAGCCGCAAACTTATTGGTGTAGATATAACTCATCTATACACAAAATATAAACATAAAATGCTTGTTGCAGTAGCTATAGATACAAACTAGAATATTATGCCTATAACGTTTGCCATAGTAGATGAGGAAGCTTTGATATCTTGGATATAGTTTCCTTCAGATGTAGGTAAAACACATTATCAGAGGGGTTGATGGCTATTGTTTACTTTCTAATTGTCATTGTGGAATTTTGGCTATTGTATAGAGCACACTTGATTTCACACCCTTTGTGAAGTACATCGATTTTGTTTGAGGTTTGTGTGTTCAAATTTCAATAAACATTTTAAGAATGTTTAATTGAAGGACATGTGTTGGAAAGCTAGTGCAGCAATTCAAATCCGAAAACTTGAAAAAAAATAGAGGATATAAAGAGTATTAATAAGCATGCTTACTCTTGCTTGGATAGACAAGAGCTAATGGACATTATCTCATGATGGAGGATGGCATTTTGGCGTTTTGACCACAAACATGTCCGAATGTATAAATAGCTATTAAAAGGTGCTTGCTGACTACCAATTACAACTATTATTCAAACAACAGTTGATTGTTGCGTGAAATATTTTCTTCATCAAATCACAAATGCCCACAAAATGAAGCAAAATGATTAATCATAGGATGATTATGCTTTTAACATTTTACACAAAATGGCAGCAACATTCTATTAATTACTTTGTGCAAAAGGTTGATTATGCTCAACAATTAGCTTTGTTATTTATAGAATGGACAAAATCACACAAGAATCATACTCACATTCTAAAACTTCATATACGGGAGTGCTATGTGGTAAGTGGGCTGAATATGGAATTCCCTGCTCACATGCAATGCAAGTATATCGAACATTTAGGGGGTAATTGTGCTTTACTTGTAAAGGTATGTTATAAGGTGGAACATTATATTGCAACTTATAAAGGGAGATTTGAACAATTATGGTCAAAAGATTACTAATGATAATAACTTTGAACTAGTCTACAACCCCGCACGTCAGGAGTGACGTATTATGGGTACAGACCATACCACTTGAATTCAAAATAAAATAGATTGGCCTCAAGCAAAAGCAGGTCAACACACACATCACCTTCAAGAAGTTCAGAATGCACAACAAGCCCCTAAAAGACCGAATCCCTAGCTTTTTTATATTTTTTATATTTAAAATGTCGTAAGCAAAATATATGTGATTTATGTGATTTTTGTATGCTTTCTTTGTAATTTTTGTGTCTTCTTTATCATTTATTTTCGTGTGCATTCATTGTAATTTTTCTGTGTTTTCTTTATTATTTCTTACGTGAAACCATTATTTGCAGTCGTGATGCTGATTAAATTATTGAAATATAAATTTACAATTTGTATTTAATATATTTAATTTTTTTCATTTAATTATCCAATACATATTCATATTAAAATATCTTAAAAAAGTGTATATACATGTCAAATTTAAAAAAAAATCAATTTACGTACATATGTAAAAGGTAGCATTAATAATGTCCTCCAGTGCCACAACCTCATCGTTGTCATTGTCTTCATTGTCATTGTGCAACATCATGTGATTGGTGATGGTTTGGACCAGCTTTATGTTGATCATGATACTCCATAATTCTTGGAAAAAGTACTGGCGAGAAATGAAATGAGTAGTGTGTTAGTGCTGAATAATCATACTTTGTTGATTCCTATCCTAAACCAAGATCAATATCTACTAGTCCAGTTATTGACTGATTGATAGTTGATATAAATGGTAGTATGGGTGTTAACTCATTTGCTATTGGTGGTTGAGGTACGTAGCAATTGGCATACAAGTTAGGATGCCTATAAAAGAGACTTCCCACATCACAACCACCACCTGACCCAAAAGAATGAGTCTCTTGAGCTAATGAAGCATTGTTTGTTGGATCTAATGATGTGTCTCCTCCTTCCTGTATGTCTACTACTACTGTCTTCTTATTGTGGAGAAGGTTGTTATTGTTGAGGGACTTGGATTGGAATGCGTTGTCTAGATGCCTACTGATGAACATTCTCAATAATTAATCTATGAAGATCCTTTCTCTAAATAAATGAGATTACCTCAGCATCATTGGCAATAGAATCACAACTAATCATTAGATTGTACATTGGATCTGTTTGGAAAAAAATAAAACATAATGTTAAATATCATTTAATACATTGAAGGACGTATTACATGCTTATATACATGCCACATCTTACCAAGCGCATGGCTCCTTTGGATGTTACCTTGTTTGTATGTTCTTGTATGATGGCCCTATGATTTGACATGTAATTCAATCATACCATAACATGTATCCATCTTATGTAGTGGTTGATCTGACAATAAGAGGTCGATACACAACAAGCTGCTATATGTTAGCCCATTGAAAAATATAATCCATGTGATAAATAGACCAATCTTGCCCAGGATGACCTCTACGTGATATGTTATGCAATATTGAACCTCTCACAGTCGGTGATAGAGGAATATGCTACTGTATCCCAAATTGCCATAGGACTCGTTCTGGATGATGCATCTCAATTATAGCAAAGTTGATTAATGGAGATGCTGTTGTCCAAAGTCTCGGGGTACATTGGACTAGTAAGGTTTAAATATCTTGGAGAGTAGCATATGGTTGATCAATCATAAGTCATATGGTTGCCATATAAATTGCATATAAAAGAATTGAGCCATGTTTATATAGAAAAATAACTTATCAAATGTTTGTTGTGAAAACTATTATATTATAAAAATTTTAACCTCATTTGACGACATTCTATCAAGAATATCTCTTATGATTCATACAGAGTGACTTGCTGTTTGCATGAAAGAATTATAATGCCACCACTTAAAAATTCGTTTAAGTGATATTAATAAAAGTCATATTATCCATATACACACAAATCAATTGCATGAGAATGTTAATAAATTATAACATATATTCTCTTATTGAGCACCAAATGGAGAAATTGGAAGTCCATCAACTACAATTGACATTTCATCATCATCAACACGAGAAGTTAATCTTATAGGAATCAATGTTGCAATGCGAGACCATGCCCAAATCTATAATTAACAATTTTTCAAAAGTCATACCTAATTACAAGAATTAATATAATATCAAAAATACTACTTCACTTGTAACAATTGCATTGCTCTATTAATATTTGATTTCCCTCTATGTGATACAGTACAAAACTCACAATATATGAATGATAAAACTGCACTACCCCAACTAAAATTATGAAGTCCATATATTTGCTTCGTATGTTGTAAGTAAACCAATGATACTGCAGAACCCGATAAGCTTGGGCACATAAGACCTCCAAGAAGTATCAATGCATAGAAACTTGCGTCTTGTTGGACCTCCAAAACTATGCTGTGATCGCTAATTCTATTGTTCTAGAAGTGGTCCGTAAGAGCAGTAAGATGAAGTCATGATCCTTTAAAGTCTCGCTCCTCTGGAATGAATCCGAGATAACGATGACAATAATCCTACCACTTGCGAGGTTATGAACATGGTCTTTACATGTAACAACAATATTGTCTATTGGTAATGCCTACATAACTACTATGTCCTACAATATAATCGTAGCCTCTCACATAGGTACATTCAAGATACTGTAATGATACTCTAATAATACTACGTACATGATGATTATAATTAATAACTATCATAGAAGTTAACAAAATATTAATATTCACATTATTCACTAGTTATACAGTACAAAAAATAAACAATTCATGAATATAAATTATAAATACTGACAAAAATAAGAATTTAATTTTTTATTATTTTAAATATTCTAAAATAGTTAAATAATTAATATAAAATTATTTTCAATTTTTACATTTGCCCTAATTAACATAAGTTAGGGTAGTGCAAATTTGCCCAAAAGACGCACTCAGTGAGTGTATCTTTAATCATTATGGCCTTTAGTTTATCCATTATTAAACTATCGATGGGTGAAATGATAATTGATAAATTGAAGGTGCGTTCCTAGAGTGCGCCTTCAGTAATTATTAATAATTTATGAATTTATATTATTAATTACAATTTCAATGTTTATACGAGTTAAACATCCATAAATTCAGTATACCCATAAATTCCTTGGTTGATTTGCATTGGGTTCAATATTCTTTTCTTTAGCTTCCCTATCTGCATCAATTCAATTTAATAATTTTCAACGAAAGCTGTATCAGCTTGAGACTAATGCTTAAACCTATACCAAGATCTTAATTTATGTCATTTAATGTTAATTTATGCATCTAATTCATAATATAACTCAATCATATCAAATCAGGGCTAATAATATGATAAAATTGAATTTACCAAATTAAATTGAGTTCAAGTCCAAATCATATCTCGAATTTAGTCTAATTGCGTTCAAAATTAAATGTGGAGCAAACTGTCCAACCATCATTGGAGTTGATGTCCACTGCTGCCTATGTGCAAACCATTTAGACCAAAAGGTTTGTCTCATCAAGCCCGTTAAAACCCCTCAACCAATTTCATTATTTGCCACATCTTAGTCGACGAATTAGACGAGAACCGCCACCAAAACCTTAGCAATGTCGCCTTCTTTCGACCTTAATTACTCTGCTATTAGTCGTCAAAACTAGCAATTGAGCATACCAATGCGTTTCTCTTGTTGAGCCCATCAAAACCTACCTAACTTTTCACTGTTTTCATTGCCAAAAGTTAGAAACCCCTACCTTCACCGCCTTAAATTTTTTCGGTGAAATCACCATTGATTTGGTTCATATTTGGTATGATTGTGCTCCTTGATTTGAGAGGAATCCAACCATGGTTTTCGTTTTTAATTTGGAGCTGAAATGAAGAAGAATTGAAGGTGGGAAGTGGTTGGGAAAGTTTTGAAAATTGGATTAAATTTTGTCCTCATATATGCAAGTATTTTTGCAATTCTTTAATTTGACCCCCTAAATAGAATTTCAAATGAAATATACATATCCTATAACAATTGATTAACACTATACGTATGAGTGAATAATACTAACAAAAAAGAAAAAAAAACATGAAAATAATACACTAGCCTGAGTATTAGTAGAAAATAATGTTGAATAATATTGTTTAACTCCTTCTGATTTTTCGTTCTACAAAAATTGCAAACACAAAGAATAAATATATATATATATATATATATTAAAGTAAAAAATTTTAATTTAGCGCTCAAATTTTAAATTTTTACCTTAATAAAATTTCTCCACCTTAAATAATCAAACAATTGCTACAAGTGATTTTTTTATTTTTTCTTTTATCTCTTTTTTGTTTCCTCTCCCTTTTCTCTCCTTTCTGCATGGAAATTATGAAGCTTGTAGGCTTCACAAAACACATGAAGGCTGTAGGTTTTAAGTTATGTGTGCTAGCCAAAGTTGCAGCCTTTACAAAATAGTTACTATTGAAAGTTGCGGTCGTAAACTGCAACTTTCAATAGTACTATTGTGAAAGTGATAGGCTAATAAAATATTAGTTATTATACCACAACTTTCAATAATATATTTAGAAGTTGCACTCACTAAGTGTAACTTTCAATTGTGACCATTAGAAGTTGTGTTTGGTAAGTGCAACTTACCATAAAATTGTAATAACACTAAAAACACAGTATTTCTATGAATTTTTTTTCCATAATTTTTTTTAAAAGAGCCCAAGGATTCAAATTTATTTGCATGATACTTATTCGAAGGAAAAATTCTTGGCATGCTAATCACAAAAATGGAGGGAATTCAAATCCTATATTTTGGCCATCACTAAATGGTGTTTATCCAAATACTATATGGTACTATTTGTATATGTTTTCATTCTCCTAAAACACCCATTGGTATCTAATTTTCATGTTAACCCAAAACACTTTACCTCTCATTTTCCCTACATACACATACATACATTTAATATATATATTATATTATACATACATAAAATAAATATTATTTAATATATAAATTTTGTTTCCACTTACTAGACAAAAGCAATTGATTCTACATCAAAGTAAAAAATGCTCACCTCAAAACATAATTAAACATACAGATACTCCCAAACTATTTTTTATCTTTTTCCTAAAATCTAAATAAAAATACATCACATTCTTTAATTCTACTGTCACAAAATTACAATGGGCACTCTTTGTACAAAAAACAAAAAGTCCTCATGAGGAGGGAGTAACTGAAAAATTCAAAAAATTTGCCTACTAACAACATCAATTCGTTGATAGAACCCTTCCCATAAAAGAATGTTGTTGATAGAATCGGAACAATAGGGGGTGTTCGTAATCTCATATTCACCTAATGGGGTGTATCTATTGCTTTGAAAGAATGGGGAGGTATAGATGTAAATAACCTTTTCTTGAAAAAAATGCCATTCATATTTAGTTATAGTTGTAAAGTAGATTTTGTGTCCACAAAATAAAAAATTACAAGATAACAAAATTTATACAAATAAAAATTTAATAAAATTATGGATATGGATACAATCCCTTATTTTGTTCTTTTGATTCTTCTCTAAAAAATGATAGCTTTGAATTTTGCTGCTTAAAGACAAAGCTTAACATTTGATTTGATTTCCTCCAAAGCTAGCTTTGTTCTTTTATAACATTAATTTGTGATTTTCACACCATAATCTTGAATCAAACACTGCAATTTGATGAGTTCAGTAATGAACGCCTTAATTGTATACCTTGAATACCATGAATGTCCTTAAATCTGGTTGAGTGAATTGTACAACCTTCTCAAAAGTCTATTTTTCTCAAACCTAGGCTTTGTTGTCACTTGTTGCCGTGTCTTTGGCTTCTTGAGATGACCCCTATTTATGTGTGTAAGGCATTATCTCCTGCCACAATTATTTGATGAATTTTTATGATTGATATTTATTTCGTTAATCACAAGATGTGATTTGGATCACCTAAAATCTATATTTGCTTCATTATTTTGCAATATATGATTCGATTGTTTTACAAATTTTAATTTCATATATGGCAATATTTAATTTTTTCATAAATTATATTTTATTTAATCTTAAAATCCAATTTTGGTTAAAAAATATAAAATTGATAAAATTAGCCAACAAAATTTCCATATCTATAAATAGCCCTTCATGAGTTGTTCACTTGCATTTGTGTTGATAGATGAGGAGTGATGAGTCTCAAAATAATTCATTCAAAAAATCAAGTAAAATTTTACTTGAACTTACAATTTAAATTATATGGAAGAGTTCATCGATTTGTATTTGATTTTTCAAAAATAGTTTATACTTATATCAATAAGTTTCAATTTTATTTTGTAGATAGTTTACACTCATATCAAGAAGATTTCATTTGAATTTGTACAATAATTTATACTTATATCAAGGAGTTTTCATTTGAATTTGTAAATAATTTATACTTGATGACTAAAATACCCTCAAGAAATTTCAAAATCATAAAACAGGCAGCACAATCTGTCTTTTCTTAGGGGTTGAGATTCAACCCCACCCACTACCACCTTAAATCTGAAATCCTAGCCCTCACATAAAGACACATAGCGAAATCCCCAAATGCCGCATAAGGCAAATCTTAATATTATTTCAATAAATGGCTATAAATACCCCTACTATTTGCCATGAATGTCAAGAAATTTAATTCATTTTCCACTCTAAGAGTTTCTTCCAAGTTTGACAAGAACTATATTCGACCACCTAAGCCACTCTAAAACGCTAGCATACCTACATATCTCTACTTCTACACTCTATATTCACTCCTATCTCATGTCTTGGCAAGGTTCTTCATTGCATCAAGGATTTTGTACTTGAAGGTCCATGCCCATTTCCATTGGTAACTTGCCAACTAGTGGACCTAAAATACACGAAAAATTCTAGATCATCTTCAAGATTCAAATCAATGAGTTTTCATTTGAATTTATTGGATAATTTATACTCATATCAAAGAGTTTTCATTTGAATTTGTTGGTAAATAGGCTCATATAAAGGAGTCTTTATTTTGATTTGTACACAATCTTTACTTATATCGAGGAATTTTCATTTTGAGTTTTAGATCATTTATACTCATATCCAGGAGTTTTCATTTGAATTTTTGAGATAGTTTTTACTCATATCTTACACTCATATATATATATATATATCATGTGGTCTTCATTTTAATTTATAGATAATTTGTATTCATACTAAGGAGTCTTCACTTTGATTTATAGATACTATACACATGTCATGGAGTTTTTCATTTGAATTTATAGATAGTTTATACTCATGTCAAGGGGTTTTCATTTTGATTTATAGATAATTTCTACTCATATCAAAGAGTCTTGAACTATTTGGATCTATAGATAGTTTATACTCATATTTATGAGGATTTTTAAATTTTATTTTGTAGATACTTTATACTCACATTAAAAAGTCTTCATTTGAATTTGACTTGAAAATTTTTTATACTCTTGTCAATGAGTACTTTATTTGTTTTAACTTTTAAACCTTTTATACTTCTATAAGGAGTTTTTGAATTTATTTGTACATGTTGATAGTTTATACTCATATTCAGGAGTACTTTATGAGAATCTTAATTTGAAGATCTTAGCTAGTTTAAGCTCATATGTAGGAGCATTATTAACAATTTAGGATTTTATTAAGAGGTATTTTGAAAAACTTTAATTTGAAAATTTTAGATAGTTTATACTCGTATTTGGAAGCATTTTTGATAGTTTAGGCTTTTCTAGGGAGCACTTTAATGGACTTTAATTTGAATATTTTAGATAGTTTATGTTCATATTTGGGAGCATAGTCAACTACTGAGGCATCAAAGAACATTATTAATCATTTAAGCTCTTATGAAACAACACTTGGAATTTGGAGACGAATATTAATTCCACCAATATCCTCAAGTTATCAATTCTTTAAGTGTACGGTTTAGAATGAGTTAATGATACTTTGGAGCTCCTTTCAAACTTCACTTTAATAGTGCCCATGATAAATTCCTTCAACTAGTTAATAGAATCAATCCATCAAATGAAATTTGTAGTCTTTTTAATTATAAACTTTTCATTTTTACTTAATTTCTATTTTCATATGTGTTTAGCTTCATCATGAGCCTCTATTTATTTCCTAATTATGCAACTAGCATTAGCATTGTCCACCTTGTTCATTAACTTAGTAATTGCCCTTGTCAAATTTACAATTTATTTTTCTAATAAAGTGGTTTGATCGTCATTGTTGGAAAATCATGATTTAAGCATATAATTACAATTAATCATATTAATCATGATATTAAATAGAGTGGTCCAATATTACCTTTTAATCAATGGAAGATTTATGAATACCACCCTAGATTGAAGCTCATCTACAAGCTTTGAATACATATAATTTCCATGTTCTTTCAACTCGAACGGCCTTCTATTGATTTTCTCTTCTTATCTTGTAGGGTTTCTACTAGAACTTCCACAAGCTTACGCACCTTAAACCCTTGGGACTAGTTGGTGATACACCAAGAATGACTTAGAAAATTAACTATGAATTTGGCAGAGTCTTTTATGAGTGAATACTCAAGTTGCACGTTTTAAATTCCTAAGAAAAGGGCCTATTTATAGGTGAATCTTCAAAGAGTCCAATCTAACTAGGAGATCTAGATAATGTCTATCCCAGACAAGGAAGAGTTACCCACCTAGATATGGATGAGTATTATCTATCCACATATTTTTATGAAAAAGAGTTCTAATCTAACAAGAACTACTATTCCTTATAGATGTAGAAAAGATTTTATTCAAATATGGTTGTCTATTGGGTTAAGAGTCCAAAAACCTACCCAATTCTTAACATCCCCCACTCATATATATTTGACTCAATCTCATCAAATTCATAAACTTTCACGTCCTTTCTTTCATATAGGGAATAAAGCGTGTACTCAAGTAAGAAGAAATCAAGTGAGAAATGTCATATTAAGCCACCACCAAACTAATATAACCCTATAACTCAAAACGTGCTAAGTACCCGAAACTATGTGGTTGCACTAAATCAGGCATCTCTGATCCCTCCAAAACAAGCAGAGCATGATTAACTATTTCCACCATGTATCTATGCTAATGACTATGTCAAACACCTATGACTTAGTTGGCTGGCCTATAAGGCATAGAACAAGAGTGCATCACAAACTTTAGTTTTTGCTCGGCCCTTTATGCCAATTTGCTTAGTCTTGATAGCGTTTCTAGTCATGCTCTGACAGACCAAATTAATCATTGCCATTGGAGGCATGCTAAGTAGCACCATCAAGCTTACACTTCATGACATAGTCTATAGTCTCGAAAGGTACAAAACAATAATAATATGGGCTCACACAGTGACAAAGTAGGGACCCATTTACTCATTTTCTTTAGAGGTCATCGCATGGCACATATAATATGAATACATGTTATGATGGAGTTCCTACTCAATTTTGGGCATGTCACGCTCTTAACATCGTACGAAGTTTAGTCCAATCGCTATTCAAGCACCTAGCATGCATAACACTAGACAACCATTTCTTTAATGACTTCTAGTATTTCACACATTCAGCTAAAAATAGGCTTTTATATAAAGTTGGATGTACTTCATAATTGATCAAATCTGATCACATCTTAGACTCCAAGCTAAGGTGACTTTAAGTTATGTTTTAACTTGCTTTATTTTTTTGAAATGCGAAGGTGATCATTCATATACATCTCAACAATGCATACATAATCCATAAGTCTCATCCTTCTCGCTATCAAAGTGCTAGAGGGATTGCCCATATGAGTAGGTCAATTAAGGCCTTTGGAATAAATCTCTACACTATATCACTAATAGAAATATGCTTGGGAACTACTTGTCCTTATGCAATACTATCTGAAATAAAGTGATAGCTAGTATCTATATGCTTGGTCCTCCCATGGTACATAAGGTCCTTAGCATATGCCAAAGCAATTGTGTTATCACAACAGATAACAACTACATCATCAATATGTACTAAAGTGTGCAGACTTTGGAGATATCTCTTCCCATGGTATATAGAGTCCTTAGCATATGCCAAAATAGTTGTGTTATCACAATAAATAACAACTGCATTATCAATATGCACTAAAATGCGCAGACTTTGGAGATATCTTATCCCATGGTATATAAGATCCTTACCATATGCCAGAGTAGTTATGTTATCAAAATAGATAACAATTGCATCATCAACATGCACTGAAATATGTAGGCATTGGAGATATCTCTTTAACCAGATAACCTTTTTCATTGCTGATGTACAAGTAATATATTCTACTTCATTTTGGACAAAGAAATGCAATGTTGTTTCTTGCTACGCTAAGTGATAGCAATGCCTCATAATAAAAATGCATATCCTAATATGTATTTGAGTTCATCTCTGTCAGTTGATCCATGAGCATCACTATATCCAATCAGTCTTAAATTACCTTAATGGTAGCACAAAGTGAGATCACTTGTTCCTTTCAAATACCTAAGTATCCTTTTGACTGTTGCTTAATGGTTGGGTCCAGGATCACTTTGATATCTACTCACTATCCTAACTGTAAAGCATAGGTCTGATCAAGTACACATCATAACGTACATCAAACTTCTTACAATGTTTGCATATAGAACCTTAGCCATGCGATTCATTTCTTTTTCTGTCTTTGGGCACATTTCTTTGCTAAGAAAACAAATTTTATCTATGGGAGTGTCTCCTGGGCTAGCATTATGCATACAAAATTATTCTATAATCCTCTTTATGTAAGTTTGTTGAGATAAACTCTGTTGTCATCTAGAATGATCTCGATGTATCTTAACAACAAGTATGTATTTAGCTTCCCCTATGTCCTTCATTTCAAATATAGAGAACAACCACTTCTGAGTAGTGATAATCAATTCCATATCATTTCCAGCTAATAATATATCATCCACATATAATGAGAGTATCAAAAAACTCTTCTAACTTCTCTTGACATACACATAGTGGTCTCCCTCGATCATCGTGAAGCCTATCGATATTATAGCTTGATGAAACAAGGGTACCATTGTTCAAATGATTGTTTCAACCCATAGATGGAACATTTTAAGTGACAAACTTTGTGCTCCTATCCCATTTCTTGAAACCCCATAAGTTGATCTATATAGATATCTTTGTCTAGTTTCCATTGAGAAATGCTATCTTAACATCTATCTAAATAATTCTAGATAAATGGGCAATTATGGCTAGAATTAGGTGAATAGAGGCAAACTTCACCACTGAGGAGAATGTCTCTTCATAGTTTATCCTCTTTTTTTGGGCATAACCCTTCGTGACAAGTTAAGCTTTGTACTTGTCAATTGATCCATCTGTCTTTCACTTGACCTTTAGAACCCACTTGTTCCCAATGGTCTTATGTCTAGCTGGAAAGTTCATTAGCTTCGAGACATGGTTCTTAACTATTGAGCTAATCTTTTTTTCCATCGCAGTTGTCCACTCTTTTGCATTAGGAGAAGTTACAGCTTTATTATAAGTAGCTGGCTCATCAATATCCATAGTAGCGCTCATGAAAGATTCCACTTCGATTTCATAATGTCGATGGGATATTGTTCCATGTCTACTTTTCATAACTATGGATTTTGAGAGTCCTCTTCCAATAGAACACTTCCATTAGATTTGGGGTTGCTATCATCATCCTTGTTAATTATTGGATAAGGTTGTAAGACCTCACCATTGTCAGAAATAGATGCACTACCTTGAGGATTTGTGACTTGTATAGTCAAAAATCTTTTTTTACTTATCCTATAGTTAGAAAATCCTCCTCGAGGAAATCCACATCACAAGACTTAATCTAAGTTATTCCTCCATTAAAGTGTTCTTCGTACATAATATATCCCTTTGATTGTTCATAATATCTTATAAAAACATGTTTACTTACTCTAGGACTAAGCTTTCCATGCTTGTGAGAAGTATTGTGAACAAACCCTGCCAATCCCCAAGGTTGCAACTCCTTTAAGTTGGGTTTTCTCCCATGCCAAAGTTCATAGGGTGTTGAAGGAATTGATTTGGATGCCACATGATTTAAAATATAGACAATAATTAAAATTGCATCCCCCCAAAACAACATTAGAAGATTTGCTTGCGCCATTATTGATTTGGCTATATCTAGAAGTGTTTGATTTCTCCTTTCTGCAACCTCATTTTGTTGCAGAGTGTGTGGAATTGTTAATTATTTTATTATACCCCTTTCGTCACACATTTATCTAAATTGATCAGACAAATATTCTTTCCCTCTGTTGGTATGCAAAACTTTAAGTTTTTTTTATCTCTTTGATTCTCAACCTCTGCCAAAAATTGCTTAAAATAATCAAGCACTTTTGATCGATGAGATAAGAAATTTACTAACACATAGTGCAAATAATCATCAATGAAAGTAAGAAAATAGTATGCACCATGTCGTGCCCTTGCATTCATAGCTCCACATATATTTGAGTGGCTAACTCTGGGGAATGAATAGCCCTCTTTGTCTTTCCAAAGGGGTTCCGACAGGTTATTCCTGCCAGATATGGTTCACACATAGAAGATTAACTTTTGCAAGAGGCCCCAATAGACCTGCTCAAGCTAACCTAGTCATCATTTTCTACCTTATGTGTCCCAATCTTACATGCCATTTAATAGAATTAGAAATAATATCTATAGAAGAAAAAATGAAAGAAATGCAATCATGTGATAATTTTAACACGAAAGTCCATTATGCATAAAGCTTAGTCAATAAAGGCCTTTACCAAGAAAAATAGACAAACTAGTGTTCTCAAACATAAAGAAAGACCATATCTCAAAAGCGCATTAATTGAAACTAAATTACATCAAATGCCAGGTATATATTGCACATCACTGAAAAGTAGCTCATGCTTAGTGCTGAACTTTAGCTAGTACGTACTAACTCTAAGGACTTTCTCTTGTGCATCATTCCCTATAGTAATATAATGGCCGTATGCTGGCACTCGATGATAATCTACATATCGTGCTCAATTTCTTGTCACATGTTCTGTTGCTCCAATGTCAATCCAACCAAGGTGAGAATTAGCAACTAATACATGTGAGCAAACAAAGGAATTGAGAGAGCTTTGTACATGCCTTACCTTATTTAGTTTCGTGCAGTCACAAACAAAGTGAACTATCTTTTAGTAGTTAAAGTACTTAACCTTACTTAGGTCTTTCTCTCCACTTCCTTTTCCTTGATGACGCTTCATAGCTTTGTTGCCTTATGAGACGAAGTTCTGACTTTGATTATTGCTTTATATAGCACCAACATGCTTATTTCCATGCTTATCTCTATTTGGCTTACGCTGATTAGCATGTGCGACAAGAGCAATTGCTTGTGCATGTTTCGACTTTGTGCAGTCAGCCTCCCAATTAAGGTGATTGGAGACACTATCGAACGTCCTTATTTGCTCATTATGCATTAGTACAAGCTTAACTTGTCCCCACATTTGCTCAAGTAGCTACCTAAGGACAGCTAAAACCTGTTGTTCACTTGTGAGCTCACATCAGCATTTTGAAGTTCTCGAATCATATCTTTCATCCTATCAAGATATTGATCATCAAGTGCTTCGGATCAAGTACATACTGGTTGAACTTGAGATTGAGTGCCTGCAGTCTAGTAGCCGAGGTATTACCATATGTAACTTTCAATACCTCCCATAGCTCTTTAGTCGTAGGATATTTCTCAAATTCACGGATCAGATTATTGTGATCCACGACAAGAAGTTGGATACTTTAAATATTTCCATGGCAATCATGCATAAATAATAGTTCTCCAAGACAATATGCAGAGCCCTGCAGTCAAAGCGTATTCCCGCAACCTTTATAATCGAACAATCCTTTTTTTTTTTTTAATTCAATTGTACAAAACAAAAAGAAAAACGTATGTTGTTCAAGCTCTAATTGCCTAGAGTAGGCCCGTCCAACAAGAAAGAAATCTCACATTATTTTCATGCTTTCGTCAAATTTCAAGTAAATATTCAAACGAATTTAATAATTACGAGATCGAGTCCTATTGGTTTCGATACTAATGTTAAAAAACCATAATTTAAATAATAATTATAATTAATCATATAAATTATGATATTAAATAGGGTGGTCCAATATTACTTTTAATCAATGGAAGACTTATGAATACTACCTTGGATTGAAGCTCGTCTACAAGCCTTAAATGCGTATAAACTCCATGTTCTTTAAACTTAAACGGCCTTCTATCGCTTTTGTCACACCTCAAATTAAACCACATTTTTGCCAAAATTGAGCGTAAAATTTAATCCCAAATAAATAAAGCTAACAATTCAAATTCATAAAGTTAAATAAGTACATATTCAATTCCTTGCAACTCATAACTTAAAACTCAAGGTATTGAAATTCTTTAGGAACTAAAAACAATAAAATCCATGGCAAATAAAATAAAACCAATGAACTTAACAGAAATTATACCAGTCTTCTGAAATCCAGAATTTCGTCTTCACCCTTGATTCTCATCAAATGCAGGATCCACCTCCTCACTAAGATTAGGATCTATATCTGCCAGAAGAAAGTTAAAAGAAAAAGAAAAGAGTGTGAGCAAAAGACTCAGTTAGTGTCAAGTGTGTGTAAAGTGAGTTCTTTGAATTCAAATTATTTTTGTACTGTGGAATTTTTCAAGTAATATAAGTGGGATTTAGAAAACAGTTGAGTAATTTATAAACGATTAATTAGTAACTAGTCAAAATTTTGTTAACAATTTCCTAGACTATCAACTTAAATACGATAATTAATCAGCTTTTACTGTAGCCAGTCAACCTTATGACTCATACCGTAATAGTTTCTTATCGTTTTAGTTAAGGTGCGATCTTACCAAAACAATGCCCAAGCATCCCCAAGAATTCCTACGACACACCTCAACCACAAATGGTTTATGTTGTGCGCTGGGGGGATTAGGCCATGGTGGTTTGAGGTTCAATTGGCTAGCTCGCTGCTGCCCAATGAAGTCCCTCGCACACCCAGACCAAGTTTGATCCAACTAACAGTAATAGTAACTGTAATTCCAGTAATTCAGTTGATCATTGAATTCAATTCGCTAGTCTAGGAGTATGAGAAAAATCATAAAAGTGTAGGTTTTCATTTATCCAGAAATAGGACGATAGAAAGGTTTTCTTTTATTCAAAAATAAAACAAGATAATTATTTCTTTTGTCCAGCAATAAAACAAGAAAGGAAAATAAATAAGAGATTTTTAGTGCGCAGTGGAAAACATATAGAGTGCAGTGTTTCTTGAAAACAAATTACGAGCAAATGGTACAATAACATATATCTTTTTGGGTTTTGAAACATAATAATATATATAAATTTATAAGTTTAGGCACTCACCTTTAAGATCAATGCTAGACGTCAATCTCTTATCTCATAATCAATCGTATCAACAACTGAGTCACCTAATTCATTTATTAAATATTTCAATTATCCATTTAATAGATTTAAAGACAAACTTACTAGAACTAACCTTATGGTACCATAAGCCTATGGTACCTTAAAATCCAACAATCCCAATTAGTACTAAAATATTTTACTACACGTATATTTCTCATTTAAAGTTTGTTCAAAATTCCAAAATTATAAACAAGTAATTAACCTAAATAAATTCTAAAATCCAGTAATAAATAAATCCTAAAATTCTTACTAAAATACATACATATAGGTGTGTGTGTGTGTATATTTACATATATATCATGTATACGATTAGCAAAATATCAAATTTACTATCAATCATTAAATTAAATCCAACTCTCTGTGGGTCACTAACCTCACGACAATAACATGACAAATAAGCAATTACGAGTAATTTTCTATTCAAGAGATCTATCACTAATTTGCTTCCATACAAATAAATAGATCCATGGGAATACATGGCAAGTTAATCTAATACCCATTCACCACTTACACTATCAACAATAGTGGCTATTGTGTTGTGTCCCTCAATAATTGTGGCTGGAATTCACCAATTGGAGATTCAAAATTGGCCAAAGGTGGTCAAAATTAACGGCTAATTGGCAAGGAAAAAGAAAACTATATAATTCGAAAAGGAAAAAAAAAAACACAATTCAATCTAAAATTGATTTAATCCGATCAAAATTGATTTCATCTGATCAAAATTGACGGCCAAAATTAAATAAATAAGTGTTAATTAATCAAAAATTACCATGGAAAATTCAATAGTAAATTGCTGGTTGGCCCCACTCCTTCTCATAGGGCCCCCTTTTTTCTTTCTTCCTTTCGCTTTCTCTTATGCCATTTTCCTTTTCTTTTTTTCTTTTTTTAGTTTGTGAGACTAGGATTTTAAATTATAGGAACTGTAATTATAAAAGTATTATACTTCAATTAAAACTTTAATTATTTATTTTCTAAAACTATAAAACCCTATAATAGATCTGATGTCTCAATTATTAATTCCTAAAGTTTCAATTATTAATCCCTAGCAACTATATAATACTAATTTATGAAAAATTATAATTTTTCACAAAACTTGCGACATCTAAATATATATAATTATTTATGGCCTTAAATATTAATTCTTACTAATTAAACAAGAGGTAAATGTAATGCCAAATACACACACACACACATCATTTTTCTAGCTAATATAATAAGAAAGCATGACTAGGCAAAAATAAAATAACCTTGGATAGAATAATTAATAATTTTCTAAGGCACTACAACTTTCTTCTTCTTGCCTCGTAGGGTTGCTATCAGAATTTTCACAAGCTTACACACCTTAAGCCCTTGAAACGATTGGGTGATACCTCAAGAAAGACTTAGAAAATTATTATGAATTTTACGAATCCTTTTATGAGTGAAATACTCATGTTGTGTGTTTTAAACTCTTAGGAAGAGGGCTTATTTATAGGTAAGTCTTTCAAGAGTCCAATCCAACAAGAAGATCTAACTAATGTCTATCCCATACAAGAGAGAGTTATCCTCCTAGATATGAATAAGTATTATCTATTCACATTTCTTCACAAAGAACAGTTCTAATCTAATAAGAACTACTATTCCTTATAGATGTAGATAATTTATTTATTTTTGCAAATATGAATGTCTACAAGATCAAGAGTACAAAACCCAATCCAATTCTTAACAGTCATGATTGTCGAAATTTCATAATTTGATCTTGTTCATGATTTTAGAGTTGGCTTCGACATCTCTCTTTCTATAGCTCTTGGTTCTTGTTTTGCTCCCATCTTCAGTAGATATTTAATTGGAAAGACGGAAGCACCATCTTCTCTTGCGTGCTCATGCTTGTGTGTTGAAGTAGTGCCTTCACAGCTTGACGTGATAAATTTGAAAATTGTGGATTGGAGTAAATATTATTCTTTCTCTTGGTTTGTTTTGACTTCACAGAGTTCATGTTTGTAAAATGAAAAATATATGACAGGATAAATTATACAAATAAAAATTTAGTGAAATTATGAATGTTGATACAATCCTAATTTAGATCCTCTAATCCTTCTCTTCAAAAATAATAAAATTTTTAGTTTTGCTACTTTGACGAAGTTTAGCACTTTATCCTCTCCAAAGCTGACTTCGCTTTTTAAACATGAACTCAATAGCTTTGCATTGTGATTTCGAGTCAAATATTACAATATAGTGATGAATGTTTTATTGTTCACTTTGGACATCGTGGATCTCTTCAAATTTAGATGAGAGAATTGTGGAATCTCCTTCAAAATCTATTTTGTTTAAGTGTAGACTTTATTGTGACTTGTTATCGTGTCTTTGACTCCTTGAAGTGACCCATATTTATACTTGCAAGACACGAGCTCTTATCACAATTATTAATGAAGTGGCACGGTTTGATTGACCCACCATGATTTCATTGATATTTATTTTCTTATTCACAATATATGATTTTGATCACCAAAAACCTCCCTTTGCTTCCTTGTTTTGCAAGATATGATTTGTTTGTGTCGCATGTCTTAATTTCATACATGACAATATTTGATTTGTCCATCATTTCAACTTTTTAATTAATTTTGAACCCAATCTAAAAAAAATTAAATAAATAAAAAATTGATGAAATAACCAACAAAATTTCTATGTCTACAATAGTATTATGTGAAAAAAATGTCACAAAGAGATAGATTATATGTATATAAATAACAACACAATTTACAAGCATATATTTACTTATTATTAATGTATTGCTTGAATTAACTACTTGATATATTTTAATGCACTAGCTAAATTAATCATATTTAAAAAAAATTCAAAAAAATAAATTTTTGTCATTTTTTCCGTCCCTACCCATACTTTATGGGAGTGTTTGGTTATGTTTCCCCAAAACAATTGTTTTGGGAAAACATAACCAAACATACACTCATTTTTTTCTTCCAAAACATAAAAATAGTTTTTTCCCAAAATATTCTCTTTTATCCTTCATTATCCCCCAAAATTTTCTATTTTTCGATATATGCATACATCCATACATATATATCACATATTTTTGTATCATATATTTTATTATTCTTATAATAAAAAAATTTCTCAATTTCATTTTCATCCAAAAAATTCATATATATATATATATATATATATTTATTAATTTGATCGTTACAGTAAAAAATGCATTTCTCCAAAATGTAAATAAACATACCAAAATTTTTTAAAATAGATTTTTAGCTATTTCCCAAAATATAACAAAAAACTCATTACATTCCTAACACAATTTTCACATTCTCAAATATCACTTCCAACATTCATCTCTCAAAATACATTAAAATCACGCAAAAAATATAACCAAACATTGCCTATGTTTTTTTTCCTCTGTCTATTCTTCTCCAATTTATTATTTTTTTGATCTCCGAATTTAGTCTCTTCGATTCTTTTTAAATGCACTATTTCGTATAAGAAATCCAAGCAAAAACAATTGAGAAGATATACTTCCATATAATAATAATAATTAAATGGTTTTCAATAAAATTCAATTTCTTGGAAAAGATTGGTCGCGAGTTCATGCACATAATTACGTCTCTCTCTACTTATATATAAAAAAAATTTATCACATGAAATAGTGAGTTAGACTTATTATGAATTTGGTATAACTAATTTTGTTCAAAAAAGGAAATTCAACAAAAAGAAAAGGAAAGAAAACAGAAGGTTGGTGCACCTCTCTAAAGCTCTTGTCATTTGCCCATGTAAACCACGTTTAATTAATGCACTATCTTTCATGGCATTAAATTATATCATATTTTGTCCAATTTTGACCTTATCGTTTCATGTGAAGAATACACTCTTAATATAGAGTATAAAACTTCTAGCTCGCAAATTCGTAAAATTTATTTTTAATTATATTATATATTTAATTGAATCTCCATTTTTCCTTCACGTGTTGCGATCTCAAATAGATTAAAAATATGTGCAAAGCTTATCTAGGTCTTCGGAAACCTACCTCGTATTATATTCTTAAGCTCCTAACACTAATTCATCAATCTCAAGCCCGACTCGGTCAAAAGATTTAGCTAACAAATAAGATATTATCATTTCATGAAATCCTCGATTCGATGCGTATTTCATTTTTTCTAAAATCTATGTAAAGTTTATTAATTACGACTTTGTTTATTTATATTTTTAAGGCAAATTTTAATTGTCAAAACGCTTTCAAATGTGAATTTCAAAATATTTTTACCATTTATAAATGAATTATCAACAAATTTTCCTCATTTTCACCAATATTCCAATTCATCTTTATGATAAAATGCATTTTTTGATAATATATATACTTCTAATAACACATATATCTTCTTTTTCTATTTTATTATTACTATTTCTCTCCACTTGCTACCTATTATATACCCTATACAATCATTATGTTTCAAATAATCAATTCAAATACAAACTCATTTTCAACCTACTTCTTTAATCACCTTTTTATATTTTAAAACTGATGAAAATAAAAAATAAAAACACATATATTCAAAAGGCCTCTATGTGTTTTCAAGACAAACATTTATTCTCAAAATACTTAATTTCAAACACATGTGTACATTCTCCTAAATCATTATCAAAATAATATTTTTCCACCAAAATACCATTTCAAAGTATATTGTAACTATATATATATAACAAATCAATCATTATATATACATAACTATATATATAAGCACTTTACTTTCTCCCACTAACCTAGCAAAAATTGAATTGGTGTGTTATTGACAGTAAATTTTATCTCATTAAAAATATTTTCAAACAAACAATTTATCTCAAAATATTTTGTCAAAAACACCCAAAATATAACCAAATAACTTCTATATTTTGTTAAAAAAGATATGTAGTTAGTTGAATATGATTCAAAATGAACAAATACTAGTTGACATCATGATAATTTAATATAAATAATCACTTCTTTTGAGTTAAAGAAATGTCCCAGACTCCCACTTATAATATTTTATATTATGTTCCCTATGTCTACAGCAATTCATCTATATAATCCTTTTCCTTGAACCCCAGCTAGCATCCCATTCTACAGCGTACACACATTGAAATTGTCTCATTCAGAGAGATAGAGAGAGAGAGTGAAGGATGGCAAAAATGTGGTCAGTTTTCTTGCTTTTTTCATTGGCCATGGCCATGGCAGATGCCCATGCCTATGACAATGTTATCGTCATGCCAGCAGCAGGGTCCTATGCCAGAACTGATAAAAGCCCCCAACCTGTGGAAAAATGGTCCAGAGCCTCGACGAAGCAAAGGAAATCAGGACCAAGCTTCAGTTCTATTTCCAGGATGTTCCCAGTGGCGACAATCCCACTGTTTATAAGGTGGCTGAGTCCATGGTTACTTCGAATTCCGCCACAACTTTTGGCCAAATAAGCATGGTCGACGATTTATTGACTGCCGGTCCTGAGCCCGATTCAGAAGTCATGGGCCGGGTTCAGGGGACGATTGGTTTCGCCGACTTGTACGAGACGGCTATCCAGATGGGCCTCAACATTGTCTTCACAGCAGGCAAGTACAACGGAAGCACCGTCAGCATTTTGGGAAGAAACCCAATTTTCCAGAAGGATCGTGAGTTGCCCATTGTTGGTGGTACTGGAGTATTTCGAATGGCTAGAGGAATTGCTGTTAGTAATACTTACTCTTTCGATCCTGACACGAATTATGGAGTTTTAGAATACACTTTGTATGTCACTCATTACTGAACAGTTCGATCGTGTATCTTTTAGTATTATTGTGATTTCTCTAGAATAAATATGTATGATCCAGCTTTTCTTAAGTTTAGGATTGTACAATTGTAAAATGAGACGTAGGATTCACGAAGTTGATGCTTTGGCAACGGTAATAGTTCAAATATTTCATTTCGAATGGTAGTTCACGTTTTATTTCACATTATAAATAACCACCAATGTACTACAATTAAATTTTCTCAAAAATAATACCTTAATTTTTGAATTATAAAATAAATAGGAGTTAAAATATAAATTACAATAGGGGACCTAAAATGCTTCTCTAGTGCCTTTCTCTCTAATTACATTCCATACATGCTTAATGGGTTCCATATCATAAAAAACTTAATCTAATAGTAAACATAGTCTTTTCCTGATCAACCACAAACTTAACTCAAGTTAAATTTAATTATTTAAGCTAACATGAATTATATAGGACCTTTGGGCTATATCTAATGTGGCATTTGGCACAAATTGTAATCTTGTCCCTATATTTATTCCAAAATACCTAGATAGTCTCTAAAGATCGACATGCTTCTTTACATGGATCAAGACCAACTTAAGTACGTACAACCCACAATCTCAAGTGTCTAATTCTTACATGTGGTACAGTTCTATCCATCTACCAAAGCATGATATGATAATGCCATGTCAATCGACTACTATAAATATCTAAGAATCACACGCCTTAGGTACATTTTTCCTTCTTATTTCTAGATAACTTAGCTCCCACCTTTTTACTAAAAACTGACTTAGGAATTTAAGAGTTTTTGCTGGACAATCTCCTAGCAATTTCTAATCGTGTGTTGCATGGTTTTAAAAATCGGACCGGACCGGCCGATTCGACCGGTAACCGGTGGCTGGTCCGGTCCGAATCATGTCAAAAAATCGGTTAAAAATTAACCAGTTGGGAACCGGTACCGGTTCGGCCGGTTCTTGACCGGTTCACATTTTTTATTTTTTTTGATTTTTTGGGTTTTTTTTAACTTTTAAAATTGCAAAAATTGAGCC
>JACGDI010005826.1:490342-527607 GCA_014898725.1 Jacaranda copaia
ACCACCACGCTCAAGGTATTGCAAATACACTATTCACTATACACTTTCTATATATTTTCCGTCTTACCAGAAATCTGACTTGAGCGTCGGAGTGCCTTAGCCGGGGCACCTCGACTAGTTTACGTTTGTTCTTGGTTGCAAATCTCAAGCCCAATATCATTCTAATCCACCGGAGTTCCGGACCGATAAGCTCTTTGCAGCATCAATTACAAAATATATATTTATATTATATATTACTTAAAAATTAACAAAAATGCCGAAATATAAAACATAAAGAACTTAAATGATATTGTCTAACATCACAATCCAAATTTCATAATTTATATTATAAATGATTACAACAATTTAAACAATTCAAGTTCAAAGTTTAAAGTTGAGAGTGTATGAGTTAATTTTAAAGTCTAAACTCTAATCCAAGACTTTTTTTTGACTTTTAGATAGCTTGTGGGGTGTATTTTATCTTTCAAACTTTGTACTTTGACAAAAAGATTTAAAAAAAAAAATTAGTTTCATTAAAAATTAAATAAAAAAACTGCTCTGATTCAATTGAACCTTGAGTAGTCCACCAGTCCGACCGGTGGGTTTGAATGGTTTTTAATAAAATAGGAATTTTTTTTGAGTTTTCCAATTTTATGAGAAAATCGAACTGCACTAGAAGAAAAAGATAAATTGGTGACAAAATAGTGAGTGATAATGTAAAAATTGTCACTTATTATGTATGCTAAGTGGCAAAAGATTTAATTTTGTCACTTTAATGATTTTGCAAACTAAATAGTGACAAAAATAGTGTTTAAATTGTAACCATAGACAATTAGTGACACGCCTATGGTGACAATGAAAATCTTGTCATAAATTATAGTGATAATTTTAATTATTACTAAATTTTCACTATAGATATATCACTAATTGTTAATGGTAACAACTTAAAATATTAATTTTTGTCACTATTGAATCATATTGCGATAAGATAAAAATTATTATCATTTAAAAATTATCATTAATAATAAGATAAAAACTATTGCCACTTAATGTATTTTATTGGTGATAACTTTTAATTTATCACTTGTAATTTGTCACTAATATTATAATTTTTGGTAGTGCTGGCTGCGGGTTCAACTGACTGGTCGGATCCAATTTTTTAATTCATGGGTCATAGATGATAAAAAAAAATGAATCGAAAATTTTCCAGCCATTCTTTTGGGTTAAAAATATATTGAAGATTCCACTCAGACTATATATTTCATTTTATATTCCTATCTCTACAGCAATTCATCTATATAAACATACACACACTGGAATTCTTTCATTGAGACAGAGAGAGGGGAAACGATGGTAAATATGCTGTCCGTTGTGATGCTTTTTCCATTGGCCACAGTCATGGCAGATGCCCACGCCAATGATAACGTTATAGTCATGCCAGCTTCAGGGTCTTGTGCCAGTGTTAAGACAAGTCCCGGACCAGTGGAAGAATGGTTCCAGAACCTGGACCAAGCAAAGGAAATCAGGACGAAGCTTCATTTCTATTTCCAGGCTGTTTTCAGTGGTGACAACCCCACTGTCTATATGGTAGCTGAATCCAAGATCACTTGGACCTCTGCCACAACTTTCGGGCTAATCAGCATGGTTGACAATTTATTCATAATCGGGCCTGAGCCCGATTCTGAAGTCGTCGGACGAGCTCAGGGGACTATGGTTCTGCCGACTTGCACGATAAGGCAATACAGATGGCTTAAACATTGTCTTCACGGAGGGCAAACACAATGGTAGCAACATCAGCATTTTGGGGAGAAACCCCGTACTTCACAAAGATCGTGAGTTGCTTATTGTTGGTGGTACTGGAGTGTTCCGGGTGGCCCGTGGAATCGCCGTTAGTAATACTTACTTTTTCCACGTGAACACAAAATATGGTGTTCAAGAATACACTTTATATATCACTCATTATTCAATATGATTGATCGATTGGAGAAACTATATTTGTGCAATAAATTTGCATGATCCGGCTTTTTTCAAGCTTGAGATTGTATTTTATACAATGAGATATGAAATCAATGAATTTGATGCTTTGATATTGTTGATAATAATTTTTATTTTATCTCAATATGAATTAATATTCAAGAATTGATCATTCTGTTATCACTAATTGTCACAATGACAATTTGAATACTACCATTATAATTATTAAATTTGTAAAAATTATTAAGATGATAAAATAAAATTTTGTCTCTTAATATATGTAACTATTAACAAATTTTATGTTGTTTCTTACTATTTTGTTACTAATATTCTTCTTTCTTGCAATGATTCTCTAATCTATTTCAAGAACAATGATGCATGGTAGATAAAATATAGCATATAAGTAAATTAACTTCTCCTTGCTATGATAATCTTCAGCAATACTTTTTTTTTTTTTTTTGAAAACTCTATTACAATGAAAATTATTTTTAAGCATATTGAAAACTAGTTATAACTACATCAAAAATATTTACTAGCATTATATATACATATATATTCCAAACCTGAACTCATCAAATTCAGCATCAAAATTACACATTTATCAGATTAAACTTGTAAAAATTATTATAAAGATAACATAAAAAATTGTATACAAGCTCATCGGATTTTTACAAGTTGTTGGAATTTTTCTTTTTTTGAGTTAAGGGGAAAATATTATTAACTGTAAGCTTCTTTACTAAAGGATGATTAGGAGTTGTTAGTTGAACTTGAGCTTAAACTCAATTATTATTTGTAGTTAATAGTAGGTTTTGGATTTTTGCACATGCAATAGTGGAAAACATTATTATATATACAGTATGATTGATGAACCATTTTATTCCATTCCATTAATAGCTAGCTAATGAAAGCCAAGAAAAAGCTAACAAAAAATAAAGAAATTGAACTTCTATATAAATATTGCCACCAACACTAACTTATTTTTGTTTCTCCAGCACTAGGTGGGATAACAGTGTGCTGGGTTTCGGACGGGTTGAGCAAAATTTGGGACCTAATCGATTTCCAACGTCAGATCCATTTTATAATTTTAAAAATATTAAAATATTTTTTCAAAAATAAATTTATCATAATTCTTAAAATATGAGAAAATGATATTATTAAAAAATAACTGGATATATATGGTTATTTTTAAATTTATACATCATACATATTTCAGTATTTGAAAAATTACAGATTTCAATCATATATGTTACTTTATATACATTACATGCATAAATTAGTTATTACTATAATATTATTATTTTAATTTATAAAAATATTATATTATATATTATATTATGAGTATTTATGTATTGTGCACATATTTTTTCATATATATAAAACGCATCACGTAAGTATATATACACATAGTAAACATATATATATATATATAATATTATAATAAATTGGATTTAATCTAAAAGCTAAAATTCCGAACCCATTTATAATATCCAACCTCCTGAAAATCATGAGATGAATTTGGAGCGGATTCAAATTCTACCCGAACTCGTTGCCCATCCAACTATATATATTTATATAAGTTTCCTTTGAACCAGCCCAATCTGAAAATACTCAAATATTTGAGAGAGGGAGAGAATGGGAAAGCTGGCCATATTTTGATGTTTTACACAATAGCCGTAGCCAATATTTCAGCAGCGGGACCAATCCCAATCCTGTTCAAGACCCGGATCCGGTTGAAGAATTGTTCCAAAACCTTAACACCAAGCAAAGAAAAGGCAATCAAGCTTCGTTTCTCCCTTAGGGGATTTTGATACGATTAATCAAGCTATGTTTGGTTTAAAGATTTTGATAAGGAAAGGAAAGTTTTAGAGAAAAGAAAAAAAATATAAAATTTTAAATTTATTTGATTGTTAAAGAAAATAATAAGGAAATAAATAAGGAAAAGAGGGGTGATGAATGTGTTGGAAAATAAGAAAGTGTTCAAATATGCTTTTTCCTCATTTTTTTTTTAGATATACTATATTTTTCTCTAAGTTTTTTTTTTTAAAGTATTTTTCTTAGCAACCAAACAATTAAAAATATTTTCCTTAATATTTTATCTTTTATTTTTCTCATCTAAATTCATAAACCAAACATAGTGTTATTATAAATTAGGGTCCGTATGCCTACCTAATACCATTCATTAAAAAAAGAAAGAAAGCAAAGAAGAAAAAAGAAGGTTGGTACGTATACCTTATGCTAATTTGTTGCTCAACACACCAACTTTTATTAATGATTAGGGTTAAAGCTTACTATATTAGATTAAATTACGGAAACTGCGTTTAATTAAGTTACTATCTTTGGGGCATTAATTAAATCATGTTTTCTGGTCCACATTTTGTTAATCTGACCCTCTAAGAATCTTTTCACGTGAAGAATATGCTCTATGGAAGTAGCGAAAGTATAAAATTAATTCAACCTTAAACTTTTAATGCAAATTGTCCGATAGAAATAAATTTTTTAATATACTTGTATAATATTAATCAATCTCCATGTCTTTTTTCACGTGGCGTGATTAATTTCAAATAGATTAAGGATAAGCGCAAAGCTTATCTAGATTAGTTTTGGAAACCTACCACATGGACATGGTATATGTTTAAGCTTTTCATGTGCTCGTAGGTTGATTATATGTTTAGTACTAATCCACCAACATCAAATAGGACTTGTAATTAGTATATCCTTGAATTTAACTTAAAAAATGAAATACAATCCTGTGCACAAATATTGGCCCTTAACATCATGAATGGAGTAAAAAATTTTAATTTGGGGGATGAAATTAAGAAAGTGTTTGGGTGAACTTATAAACTCTTTAAAACTTCTAATTGTAAAATGATTGAAAACTTATAAGATGTCATACAATGTTTGGTAATTTTTTTAAAAAAAAAAATTATAATATAAGATATTAAAATACTGTGAACTCTTAAGTAAGGAGTTCATAATTTGTTTTTAAGACTTTGACAAACTTCTTCAATTTTAACTTCTTATAACTTCTAAATTCTTATTTTATCTGAACACATAAAGAGCATATCTTAAATAAGACCTAACATGTTATAAGCTCCAAAAATATTTATGATATCTAATTTTAACCAAATTAGAACCAAACCACACTTTTTACAAAACTTAAAAGGACGTTGAACTCTATCGTTTTTAGAGCACAAAATTTTTAAATTTCAATAAAATAATATAATATAACTTTGTATAGACTTGAGGGGGACATCGTCCCCTACCAACCCCTCCTTGTTTCGCTGTTATCCGGCCGGCATCTTAATTGTATAGTCGTCAGTATAGGCCTGGATTCGAAGGATACTAAAATATGTCAACAATCCCACTTGGACTATTTTATTTTCCTATGTTTGGAGAAATTCATCTATATAATCCTCTTCTTGAACCCTAGTTAGCATCCCATTCTAAAACATACACCCATTGGAATTCTTTCATTGAGAGAAAGAGGGAATTAAAGATGGTAAAAATGTGGTCAATTTTCATGCTTTTTTCATTGGCTATAGCCCTGGCAGGTGGCCGTGCCAATGACAATGTTATAGTCATGCCAGCGGGGTCACGTGCCAGTAATACTGTTCAAAGTCCCAAACCGGTGGAAGAATGGTTCCAGAACCTCGACCAAGTAAAGGAAATCAGGACCAAGCTTCATTTCTATTTCCAGGATGTTCTCACTGGCGACAGCCCCACTGTTTACAAAGTTGCTGAATCCGAGATTACTTCGAATTCTGCCACGACTTTCGGTCAAATCAGCATGGTCGACGATTTGTTGACTGCCGGGCCTGAGCCCGATTCAGAAATCGTGGGCCGGGCTCAGGGGACGATTGGTTTTGCCGACTTGAACGAGACGGCTATCCAGATGGGCCTCAACATTGTCTTCACAGCAGGCAATTACAATGGGAGCACCATCAGCATTTTGGGAAGAAACCCGATATTCCAGACGGATCGTGAGCTGCCCATTGTTGGGGGTACTGGAATATTCCGAATGGCCCGTGGAATCGCCGTTAGCAATACTTATTCCTTTGACGTGAACACCAATTATGGTGTTTTAGAATATACCTTGTACATTACTTATTACTCAGAGTGATTGATGGATGGAGAATCATATTCATGCAATAAATATGTATGGTCGGGCTTTTTAATTTCCGAACTTGGGATTGTACGTATACAATGAGATCTGAGATATATGAAGTTTGATGCTTTGACATTGTTGACAATAATTTTTATTTCATCTCAAAATGAATTAATATGTTAAGAATTAATATTTTAAATTATCATTATTAATAATTAATAAAATATATAGTGACAATTCAGTGATAATAAAATGATCACTATAACATGTGACAATATTTTTATTGTTATTAAGTTATCACTAATTATCAATAATGACAATTGAAATATTATTCTTAATACTATTAAATTTGTAAAAATTATTAAAATGACAAAATAAAATATTTTGTAACTCAATATATATAAATATTTAGTGACAAATTATGCATTGTCACTAACATTTTTTTTCTTATAGTTGTAATATGATCTATTTTAAGAAATTCTCTCTCATAACTGCTATCCGATCACTGATGCATGGTTGATAAAAGAGTTTTAAACGTACCATGTAAACTTCTCCTACCCACAATAATCTTCTGTGTGTATATATATATATATGTATATATTTCTTTTGACTGCTCTTTCAAAATAAAAATTTATATTTAGACATATTGAAAGGTATTTATAATTAAATCAAAAATATTTGCATATATATATATATGTATATATATCCCAAGTTTCATAGAAGGATAAAACCACAACACATCAAATCCACCTTCAAAGCTGCAAGCTTATCGGTATTACACTTACAAAAATTCTTTTAAATATATAATAAAATTTTGTATTAAATTTTATAGGATCCTTACACATCCTTATCGATATATATATATATATATATGGAGTTAAGAAGCACTACAACAAAATTAAGCGTTAAAAACACTAAAAAATGTAATTTAAGTAATATTAAAGTGGCGATTTTATATTTAATGATATTTTTTAAAAGCATTACTTGTAGTAGTATAACTAAAGGTATAAATGTCACTATATCATCTTTATTTTGACATTAATAAAATAGAACGAAAATTGCATCAAATGACACGTTCAAATATCACAAAAAAATGCATAAAATAACATATCAAAGTGCCACTAAAAATTATTTTAAATAACATGCTAATATGTCACTAAAAATTGCATGTAGTGGCAAGTTAAAACACTACAAAAATTCCTTTAAATAACAAGGTAACACAGCCTAAAAAATACAATACATGGCAGGTTAAAATGTCACAAAAGTACTTCTAAATGACATGCTAACATGCCGCAAAAAATGCATATAGTGATGTTAAAATGCCACAAAAAATTTCTTTGAATAACATATTAACATGCCATAAAATTTAATTAAATAACATGCTAAATTAAATAGAAAAAAAGATTCTTTTGAATGACATCTTAATCTACCTCCAACACGCTATATATGAGACTACAATATGCTCCAATTGGTCAATACAAGACTCGAACCAACAACATTTTACTTGGAAAGATATGAGTTTACCATCAAACTACTTGATATGGGACTAGCCCATTGGGGCTCTTAAGGCCCATTAAGCTTATTGGGCCCATTTGCGACCATGCCAAGTTTGATTATGAGGTCGAAATGTATCCTCTATTGTTGTTCAAATTTATTGGGCCTTGCTAAAGGCAAGCCCAAGTGTGTACGAGAGGTCGAAAGTTATTGTCGTTGTTCGACTAGGGAAGTCAACCACATCGACCTTGGCCCTGATTTTAGCAAAATTAGGTGCTTAGTGACTAATAATGGCAGGCTGCCCCATTCACCGTATTAAAGGCATCTCAACCATCCATCCATCCGTATTTATTGCTATGATGGCATGTTACATCCACCATTAATGTTGTCGCATCTACATTAATGATGGCATGGTCTCCCCCTCCATTCAGCTTAATGGTCTGTATAGCCAGCAGTTGTAAAGCATGGGCTTTGGTCGAAATGACCAAAAATGCCCCTACTTGTAGGAATTATGTGAGAAGCCTATTAGGCGAATTTCCTCTTTTCACTCCTAAACATACACTATAAATACTCAATCTTCTTAATAAAATGGTAAGACATTCACTCTCAACTAAGCTATTCTTTGCTCTTTTTCTTCTATACTTGGTCAACTGATTGATTTAATCATTGGAAGGTCTTAGCCGAGGACACTCCCGACTAGCCTAACGTGTGCTACTTGGCTATGGGTTCCATCCCATACCTCCCTCTAATTGAAATACACCAAGTGATTGTTCAAAGGCTATCACTCCGGTTGAGATATACAGTGTTCGACATTATATACATCAACACTACCAATCAAATGTCCTTTATAAATATTCAAAAATATTATTATATTTTTATACTTTAAAAGCATACTTTCTCAATTATTTAAATATATGCTCGAAATTATTATATTAAATAAAACATCTAAAAAAGTTTGAGACATTAAATTTAGAGATAGAAAATATTCAAAAACATAATGTATAGGTGAAGGAAAAAGGGGCAAAAACTTAAAATTTTTATGCTTCTTGAAAAATATGATTGATTTAGTCAAAAAATTAAAATTATATTAAGTAGTTAATATCAATACATTATGATAAAATATAAAATTATATATTTTATAATTATTAACAAATATATATATATATATATACTTTGTCTATTTTTGTGTGACATTTATTTCACGTAACAGAGTTGTATTTTTTTCAAAAAAATTAGTACTACTAGTTAAATACTTTTAATATATACAGTGTTCGAAATTATATACATCAACATTTTGGCGCCATTTGTGGGAAGGGGACTTTACAACCGAAAAAGGTAGAAACCAGGGGGACTACTTCTGAGAGGTAGAACAATTGTCACTCACCTTATCCACCATCATTACCACCACAAGAGCAACCCGTGCAAGAGAGGGACGGCCCTAGCTCTCAAACTGAGCAAGTGGTCACTTTGAACATTCTGCAACTTATGTAGATGATCAGCGACCAAATCTTAGTCCAACTGTCAGCTCAATTGTCCACTGCATTGCAGAGACATAATAACCAACCGACATCGGTTGTGAGTGCTACTCTTCATCCAACGCATCAAGAGGGGTAGCTCTCAATAGATGGTCAAACCAAGAATGAGTTATGCCATCCTCCCAGCAAATGTGAGTTAAGCCATGGCCATTTTGCCCATAGCGAGCTTATCATCTCCCTCAGGAAGAGGTGGTTAAGTTAACAAATTAGTGGGTTTGACCTAATTGAGCCTCGCACTGCGATTAGGTAAAATGCCAAAGACCTAACCCAATTAAGATATGTATAGGGCAAACAGAGAAGAGTGATATGAGGTATCACATCAAGTCCAACAACTCAATAGAAGGTTGGAGAAAATCTCGAGAAGAAATTTAGAAATAACTCAAGATGAAATAGCCCCCCGAATCCAACGTGAAAGAGAGTCACCTTTAGTGCCGAAGATTATTGAAGAAAGGATAGCTCTCGAAGCAAAGGTTCTTATTGAATTGCCATGATACGTTGCAATTACAAGGAAAACTTAAGCAATTTGAACATATGACGCAATTACATGGACACAGTGACCATATTCATATGACTACTTTTCAAGGTATAGCATTAGAGTGGTTTGTTAAGCTTGAGCCAGCGTCTATATATTTATATAACTAACTTTGTGTTAAGTTCTTACATCAGTTTGCCAACAGAAGGAAAGCCAAATTGCCTATACTCACCTGTACACCGTTAAGCAGAAAATGAATGTGTGACTTTGAGGGATTTTTTCTCTAGGTTCAACACGAAGTTCCTGAAAATTGACAATCCTCGGATTGAATTCCTAATAAATATGTTTTTTTGGGATTAAAACACACAAAATATGCTAATGCATTGGTGAGAAAGCATCTTCATATGATAAAGGAGCTATTGGATTTAGTAGAGAGATACATAACCTAGGAGGAGATGAACAAGATAAAATTCAGGAGAGGGGAGTTTGAGAAAAAGAAAAGAAAGGAAAGGAGAGAGATGATAGGCATAAGAAGAAAGGTCATAGGTCTCCTATCAAATGTTTCCATAACTATGCTCTTTTGAACACATCCCATAAGGAAATCTTGTTAGTGATCCAACATGACAACCTCACTAAGATGAAAGTTATGAAAAAATTAAAGAAATATTATCATTTCCACCGTCAGAAAGGTCATGACACGGAGGACTACTTCAACCTCCAAGACGAGATTGAGCGTCTCCTCAGGCAGGCCACCTTAAGAAATTTGTAGATCAAAAATCTTTACAAGCCATGGGTTAACTCAACCAAACTCCCCGTGAAGAATGGTCTCTGAGTCCAAAACGTGAGGATAAAGGAAAATAAAAGATGGAAGATGACCGCCCTCTCTAAAAGGTATAATCGACATAATAGCCAGTAGGTCGACAAGAGGTGACTCGAGGTTGGCAAGAAAGCAAGTGCAAAGGCATCTCGAATCAAATAGATGGATGAATGCTAAGTTGGTTTATCAATTATCCACCAACATCGAGCCCATTTCCTTTTTAGATTATGACTTGAAGCACTTGGGAGGTTTGGGCATGGGTCTAAGCATATATTACCATTTGATAGTTTCAATGGACATTGCAAACTTTGAGGTCCGTAAAGTGCTAGTCGATAATGGAAACTCCACAAATATCATCTTTTTATCTACCCTTGACAGAATATAGCTAGGGAAACTGAAGTCAACCCAATCAGAATACCCCTAATCGGGTTTGGGGGATCAAAAATTGTTCTAGTGGGATCTATCAATTTAACCGCATCTTTCAAATAAGCTCCTAAGAGGTGCATCGTAATGGTCAACTTCCTTGTGGTTGATTCCCCATTTGTTTATAATGCCATTATTGGCAAACTAGCTTTAAATAATTTTCAAGCAATCATGTCAACGTATCATATGAAGGTCAAGTTTCCCACACTTACGGGAATAGGAAAAATGCTATGCAATATGAAGGAGGCATGGTAGTGTTATACCATCTTGATTGAAACCAGGTCTCAGAAAGTTTGACCTCAGTTAAAGTCCTCGGGGGACATCCCAGCAATGAAACCTGGAAAGGCTAGGTCAACAAAAAGAGAAAGATTAAAGATACTAGGGTTGAACTAGTTAAAGAATTCAAGTCCATTGAGTTGGAGTAGCGTGATAAGACGACTCTAATAGGAGTAAGTTTGGGAGGGCGATGGACTGCATGCTCATTAATTTTCTCCAAAGGAATATTGATGTCTTTGCATGGAAAGCTACTGACCTACAAGGCATTGATCCTAAAATCATTGTACATTATCTTAACATTAACCCCACGTATAAGCCCATCTGATAGAGGACCAAAATTTTTAATATTGAAAGGACTCAAATCATTGAGGAAGAGGTCAACAAGCTTTTTAACGCATGCTACATTGTTGAAATCCAATATCGTAGTAGGTTATGTAATGTAGTCTTAGTCCGCAAAAATGAGAAAAAATGGAGAATGCGTAATGATTTCACTGGTCTTAATAAAGCATGCCCTAAAGATTCATATCTTCTACCTTATATTGACTTATTAGTGGATTCCATAGTTGGATGTGAACTTTTAAGCCTGATAGATGCCTTTTAAGGGTATTACCTAATTTTTTATGGCTCTCGAGAATTGGGATAAAACCTTTTTCATGATGCCTAAAGACATATTGTTTCTTGGTATGCCGTTTGGATTGAAAAATACTGGAGCAACTTACCATAGATTGATTAATTTTATGTTTAAAAATGAGATAGGTTGATCTTTAGAGATGTATGTAGATGATATGATTGTTAAATAGAGAAAGAGACCAATCATTTGGCCAACCTCGCTCATATTTTTTTCCATCCTCCATGCTTTTGGTATGAAACGTAATTTGAATAAATGCACTTTTGGAGTGAGAGAAGGAAAGTTTCTAGGATACATGGTCAGTTAATGAAGAATCAAAGCTAATCCCCTGAAAATCCAAGCTGTACAGGATATAGCACTACCCCAAATGAATAAGGATGTCTAGAGGTTGGTAAGGCAAACATCACTTTGGGTTAGTTTATTGCAAGATTGTCGGACAAGAGTTCATCATTCCTTCAAATCTTGAGAAATGCTAAGAAGTTTCAATGGACAGAAGAATGCGAGCAAGCTATGGTTGAACTCAAAGAGTACTTCTCCTGACCTCCTATGCTAGCTAAACCTACAATCAAAGAAATTCTATACTTGTACTTGGCTGTGTCAGTGATCATCATCAGTTCAATCCTGGTGTCAACTCGAGAAGGAGCAAGCAAGTCGATGTATTACATTAGTAAAGTTTTGCAGGGCCCCAAAAATAATTACTTAGAGATCGAGAAGTTCGCTTTAGCACTGATCACGACAGGAAAAAAATTAAGGCCTTATTTTTTATCTTACACCATCGTTGTCTTGACAAACCAACCTTTGAAGTAAGTACTCTCTAAGCCAAATACTTTGGGAAGGTTAACCAAATGGGTTTTTGAGTTAGGAGAAATCAATCTCAAATTTCAATCGTGGGTCACTATAAAAACCCAAATGCTAGCAAATTTTGTGGCAAAGTAAATTGATCTGCTGCTAGACTAAGACTAGGAGTCGTTGGTCTAGTCTCAGCATATGGATGGATTAACCACAAGCTCAGGTCAGGTGGTGGAGTGGGGATATTATTGTGCTCTCCCCAAGCGGAGGAATATGATTTCACCATCAAATTAAACTACGTTATCACTAATAATGAAGTAGAATACGAGGCTCTTATTATCGGAATAAAGATGGCATTAGATAGAGGGGTTATGAACTTGACATTGGTTACTAATTCTCAACTTGTAGCCAAGCAACTTGAAGGTAATTTTGAAGTGAGAGATATAACTATGAATGTCTATCTCAATGAGGTCAAGGAGTTAGAATGACAGTTTGAGAAATTTACGTTCAGCAAGGTACCCAAGTCAAAAAATAAGAGAGCGGGTGCGCTTTTTAAATTTTCCAGTATATCCAAAGGTCCTTAAGATAGGTCAATTACCTTCTTAGTCTCAAACGGACTTGCTATTGTTGATCCTTAGTGAGGCAATGTATTTGTGATAGGAGCTCTAGGTTAAACTTTAGTAGATGAGATTAAACGCTTACCTTAAAGAGGGAAAAGTATCATTAGAGATTGCTGAAGCTCAAAAGTTAAAAGCATTAGCGTCAAACTTTGCTTTAGATGAGTTCAACCAACCATACAAAAGATCTATTGTCAAACCTCTCCTAAGGTATCTTATTCCCGACCAAGCGTAAGAAGTTTTACAAGAGGTTTATGTGGGCATTTGCAGAAATCATTCAGGGGGTAGTCGCTAGCTCATAAAATTATCAGAAGTGGATATTTTTGGGCAACCCCTAGTCAAAGATGCCGTCGCATTTGCCAAAAAATGTCGATCATGCCAAGTTCATGCTAACATTCTTCATCAACTTGCTACTATGCTTGTATCCGTTCAAATCATGTGGCCATTCGACTAGTAGGGGGTCGATATTGTGGGGTCCTTCCCGATGGCTACAAGGTAAAGAAAATTCATGGTTGTAGTGGTTGAGTATTTTATTAAGTGGATTGAAGCAAAGGCTGTACCCAAGATCATAGATGTGGCAATAAGAAGCTTTTTGTGGAAAAACATCATTTACCATTTTAGCTTGTCTAAGGTCCTTATATCTGATAATAACACTCAATACCATTATGAGAGCCTTAAGATTAAGCAGTATTTTATCTCAATATGAAACCCGCAAACTAATGGTCAAACAGAAGTCACCAATAGAACCATACTCGATTATATCAAGACCAGACTGAAAGGTTCTAATGCAAGCTGGGCAGATGATCTACTAGGGGTTCTTTGGATTTACCACACCACTCAGAGAATAGCCATGGGACAAAGCCCTTACAGTTTAGCGTATAATTCAAAAGCAGTAGTACCCACTGAATTGATCCAACAAACGGCTTAAATTATACACTATAGCCCGATCAAGAATAACATGGAAAGAAAGGTTGACTTGGAGTTGATCGATGAGCTTCCTCAACAAGCTTTTGCAAAGATGTAAAGATATAAGTTAGTCATGGCAAAACATTATGACAAAGGGGTAAAGCCCAGGTCCTTTAAAGTTAGTGACTTCATTTTGAAAAAAATTGAGGCCTTCTGTAATGTCGGCAAGCTCGACCTAAAATAGGAAGGGCCTTACTCCATTGTGAAAGTGGCAAAGCACAATTCTTACTAATTGACTGATCTATCGGGAAATGAATTGCCTAGACCATGGAATGCTATCAACCTCAGAAAATTCTATGTGTAGCGCATTGTACAGAAAGCACTTTATCTTAATGAATGATATTGCACAACCCCGTAGACACCTGATTCGAACCTATTCAATTTAATTAACAAAGTATGATCAAATCAACCTAGTAATCGTGCGATCCACTAAATATTGATTATGCCAACCCCATAGTCATGCAACTTCAACGTTGCTTAGCATGATTGACAAAACTGATTGAGTCGATCTCATCATTGCGCGACTTATCAAATAATAGGTACAACAACCACATAGTTGCTTAATTTTCATTATTTAGTTTGGCTATCATTTGGTGCCTATGTTGACGTCACAATTGTGCTCTATTCATCAAATCACACTCTCATTTTAATTATTGAGAAATTATTAAATTGATTTTATAGTTGGAACATTCAAAATGAAGCAACTGTAAGGTTATTATCAAAGCTCGTAAAGCAGTATGCAATTTGTTAAGACAAAAAAGGGGTTTAGCATGACCCAATACTTTATTAGAAAAACATTGTTTACAAGGCCTTTGAGACCTCAAAAAAAAAAACCAACCAACCAACAAATAAACATAACTGAAAGAGGACAGCCTAGCTCGACTGCGTAGCCTCAACATGTCAAGCAACTGCTTCAGCAGCAACCTCATCCATAGCCTTAAAAAGTTCTTCTATAGAGCTCATTTGACCACTCAAAATGGGTCCTTTGATCTCTTGCTTCACAATTGTAGGCCGACTAGGCCCCACTAGTTGGGAAGGACTCGACTCCTCTATTAAAAGTACTCAATCTCTTATTGGAAAAAAACTTAGTAGGTTCACCTCATTATTTTTAATCTCTAAGGAAAATTTCTCGATAAAACCAAACTTTTCATTGGCTACCGCAACACGGAGAGGAAAAGGAACTGTGGTGCTGCTATCGACAGGAACGTTCACATCAAAGGCTTGAAACTTTTCATCTTTGTTCATGTTGAGCTTCGCTTTATCCTCAAAGCTAAACTCATAGCTAAAGAATCCCAACTATTTCACCGCACGGTCGAATGCCTCTTGCGCAGCATCCATGCTGAAAGTAATGTTCATTTCTGTGAAAGCCAACATAAGTATGAATTGTTGGACTGCCTCTTTATGGATCCCAGGCAACACTTTGAAAAACTCTAAGTGAGCGTATTTCATAACGAGGTTATATCCATGCGCTCGACTCGCATCAGAAGCCTCCGGATGATCAAGATTATTTTAGCTGCTTCTCGACTTGACTCTTCTCTTTCATCGCAACCAAATGTTCAGCATCCTTCTTCTCCAATTGCTTTGTTAGCTCAGCTAATCTCCAACTCCAATGATTGAACTTTTATTTTTAACAAATCACTCTGCTCCTTCTCCAATTGAGCACAATTTTCCTCCAACCCCAACTGGTTGGTTTCATGGAGCTTAAATCAATGATAGAGGTTATACCCCTATTGTCCAACCTAAAAAATAGAATAACTTATCACTTTACCAGTTTATGTTTCACTCCAAATGAAACAAAAGACGATCAAGTCTTACCATGTTAACATGGTATGCAGAAGCTTTTAGTGCGGCCAGTTGCTCATGATTATGCATTTTGACTTGGTCTTTCTCAAATAACCCAACTGTCAACATGGCCAATGGTGTCATTGATGTCGCCCCTATGCTCATCATGGTCACACTGTTCAACAGTCTCACTTTCTCTTTAAATTGGGGCTCTGGGAATACAGAAACGTTGCACAATCGATTGAGAGGAAGAAGGGCATATGCTTTCTCCATCTAGTTTTTCTCTTTCTCAATCGCTGCCTTTTTCATAATAGCTTTTGCCGCAACATCAACGACCTTTCTCTTCAGTTGAGGGGAGCTACTAGTGGCCCCTCCACTCTGTACAATTAGGGTTGGGGCCCCATGGACCGCTTGATGAGCGGCCATCTCTTTCTTATGTTGTTGTATTTCCTATTACTTCTTTATTATGATCTGCCACACTTGGTTCACAACGATCGACTTGAAAGAAAAAAAATTCTTATCAAACAAATAACTAAAGAAAGTGGTGGTTAATATTATTTGAGGGGTCAGTCTCTACCTGATTGTGCACTTGCGTGCAACCTCAAAGCAACAGTTGATAGCCCGTAAGAACCAAGTTCCTCTCTTGTATGAAAATTGAGGTATCTATCTCCCGTATTCAAGTAGATCTCAAATGAAAATATTACTCCATGAGGGATTTTCAGTGACATCCAACTTGACCCTACCCTTGATCCATCCTCTTAAGGCATGAAATTCAAGCCCAGTGGGGGGTTGAACATAGAAATACTACTCCTTCCATTTTTGGTCATGTGATGATAAGAGAGCTCTAAAAATATTTCTATAAGGTTGTGTGGTTAGATAGTAGAAACCCAACTCACCAACTAATCCCAACTTTTGAGACATCGATAAATGAAAAAGGTGGCTAAAATTAGCCCATGAAGGTGTCTCCCCAACAATACTCATTAACACCATAAAACTATACATAAAGGCAAAACAAATGGGAAAGAGTTGAGTTATGCAAACTTGTAGATCCCTTAACAGGTTGCTACAGGGTCAGCTAATGCAAACCTCAAGCCGCATTTCATGGCATCCTAAAAAATAGTGATGCAGTCATCTGAAGAGGTATATATCCTATTAAAGGCTCTAGGTTTTATCAATTCAAATCTATTTGGAACATGCTATTTCTCCCGTATCGCCACCAAGTCATTTGACAAAATCGTCGGCACAATATTGCTATAATGGGTCATCGTAAACAATTGACCCATTTGACCTAGGTGCCTCTTCCATAGCTATTTCTTTCTCAACCCCACCTTGACCTAAAGGCCCAACTTCGTCTATATCCTTGCCCACAGGATTAGAGGGCCCTGCGCCTTCATCTCCTCTCACCTAAAGCCACTTTCCTATCATTCGAACTATTCAACCCCCGCCCAAAGTCTCACTTGACTCAGCCTTGCTATTCAAGGTAGATTGGGTAGCCTCAAAGTTAGAACTAAAATTGGACATTATAAAAGATTAAAACTTCACAAAGCTAAGGATATAACAAAGAAACTTATGAAAACTTTGCTCGCAAGGATGTACAAATGTCAATAGTTTGATTGAAATTCTTCCTACTTGATCTCAAATGTGTTGTGGTAAAAGTAAAAATGAATGGTGAAAATTCATTATTTATAGATGTTCTAAATGCTAACCGGGTAAAGTAATTGGCAACTGGTTAATTAATGTATAACTATTGATTTCTATGCATTAAACTTTATGTAACTGTCGGTAACAGTTCCAGCCAACATCTCTCTCATTGAGATTTAAAATTACCCCTCCTGCCAATACCTTTCTTGTCAAGATTTATGAAAACCTACTCCAAACCCCGACCTCCTTACGATCGAACTTTGGAATGGGGAGAGGGCTCATTATATAGGACCAACCCATTAGGACTCTTAAGGTCCATTAAGCTTATCGTGCCCATTTGCGACCTTGCCCAAGTTTGACCATTAGGTCGAAATGTATCTTCTATTGTTGACTAGGTTTATTGGGCTTTGCTGAAGGTAAGCCTAAATATGTTTGAGAGGTTGAAAGTCATTGTCGTTGTTCAACCAAGGAGGTTAACCATGTTGACCTCCACCCTGATTTTAGCAAAACTAGGTGCTTAGTGACTAATGATAGCAGTTTGCACTGACCTATTCACTGCATTAAAGGCATTTCAACCACCTGTCCATCAGCATTTTTTGCTATGACGGTGTGTCATCTCTGCTATTAATGCTGTCACATCTGCATTAATAACGGCACGATCTCCCCCTCTATTTAGCTTAATGGTCTATAAAATCAACAGTTGTAAAGCATGAGCTCTGAATAAAATGACCAAAGCTACCCCTACTTGCGGGAATTATGCGAGAAGCCTATCAAGGTGAATTTCGTCTTTCCACTCCTAAGCATACACTATAAATACTCAATCCTCTTAGTAAACGGTAGGACATCCACTCTCAACTAAGTTGTTACTTTGCTCTTTTTCTTCTATACCTAGTCGAGTGACTTACTTAATCATTGGAGGGTCTTAGCCAAGGACCCTCTTGGATACCCTCACATGTGCTACTTGACTACAAGTTCCATCCCACATGTCTCTCCAGTCCAAATACACCAAGTGATTGTTCAAAGACCAACACTTCAATCGAGATATACAGTGTTTGACATTATATACATCAACACTACCCATCAAATGTCCTTTATAAATATTCAAAAATATTATTATATTTTTACACTTTAAAAGCATACTTTCTCAATTATTTAAATATATGCTTGAAATTATTATATTAAAAATACATCTAAAAAGTTTGGGACATTAAATTTAGAGATAGAAAATATTCAAAAAAATAATGTATAGGTGAAGTAAAAAATTGGCAAAAACTTAAAATTTTTATGCTTCTTGAAAAATATGATTGATTTAGTAGAAAAATTAAAATTATATTAAGTAGTTAAATTCAATATATTATGATAAGATATAAAATTATATATTTTATAATTATTAATAAATATATCTATATACTTTGTCTATTTTTGTGTGACATTTATTTCATGTAACAGAGTTATATATTTTTCAGAAAAATTAGTACTGTTGTTAAATACTTTTAACATATAGTTATGTTAGTAATTTCGATAGAAGTATGTTATGTTATTAATCAATTACCACTAAGTATTATAATGATTTTTTTTATTACTATCACTATATTACTTTAATATCTCACTATACTGTAAAATGATGTTAAATCTGTGCAACTAAATAATTTGCAGTATCTTTCATAAGTGACGCCATAAATAAATATAAGTGACATTTTTTTAAGAAAAAATTAGTGGCACTACTTAAATGCTTTTCAAATATATTTATATTAGCATTTTCAATCAATTTTCAATCAAATGTCACTAGTTTTTTTGTTATTTATTAATCAAATGCCACTAAATTTCAATAGTTGCCACCATATATATTACTTTTGTATGTCATTAAACTACCAAATGTCACTAAGTTAGTGCCACTAAATATTTTGTGATATTTTTTGTAAGTGATACCATAAATAACTGTAAGTGACATTTTTTGAGGAAAATTAATGGCACTAGTTAAATGCCTTCAAATTATATTTTTGTTAGCATTTTTAATCAAATTCCACTATATTATATTTTATCAAAGAATAAAATACCATTTAATATTTTATTACAGTGACATATTTTTTTACTATCACTATATTACTTTTATGTGTTATTGCAAAATAAATGCCTCTAAATTAATGCCACTAAATACTTTACAATATTTTTCTTCAAATGGCATTATAATTATATATTAGTGGTATTTTTCTAAAAAATATTAGTAACACTAGTTAAATGTCTCTAAAATCTTAACATTTTCAATCAAATATTATTATTTTTTTATCATTTAATAATTAAATATCATCAAATATTAAATTATAGTGATATTTTTTTATAATTGCAATCATAATTTTTCTGTATTATTATATTATAAAATATCACCAAATTAGAGCCAGTAAATGCAATTTTCTTGTAGTGCAAAAAAAGATTAGGATGATTAGGAGTTGGTAGTTGAACTTGTGCTTAGATTCAGTCATCATAAGTGGTAGTTAATAGTGGCTTGGATTTTTGCACATATAATAATGGAAAATATTAATATATACAGTATGATTGATGAACCATATTATTCCATTCCATTAATAGCCCCAGTGAAAGCCAAGAAGAAGCTAATGAAAAAGAAAGAAATAAAAAATGTTCATGAGTTGTATGATGGGGCTTCTTTCCATAAACTTTTATTTAAAAATTGCCACTAACACTAATTTATTTTTCGTTTCTCCATCACTCGGTGAGATGACTGTTGGGCTTCGGAGGGGTTGACTAAAACTTGGGATCTGACCCATCTAAAGAGGGCAATGGAGTGGATTAAAATTTGAACTTGAGCTCAATTCGTTTCAAATGTGATTAATTTGGGGTGACTTAAAGGGATATAGGACAAGGTGTGGAACGCAATTTTAACACTCGAATTATTTGGGGCGGGTATAGGGTAAAACCTAACCAGTCCCGCCCAACCCCATATAAATATTATATATAATAATAAATATATCATATAGAATTTATCTTATATTTTTTAAATTAAAAATAATGTCGAAATAGTTTAGGATTCCCACTTCCCACTAGAATCTTATATTTTTCTAATTTATTTTATATTTTTCCTATTTTGCTTCTAAAATCTTATTTTGTTTACATAAATTTTTCATTCTTGTAAATGAAATTTTAATTTTAATTACTGTCAAATACTTCTGATTTGATACTTTTATAGACTGAGTGTAATTTTTTAAATTCTTTTTGAGTTGGCGAGTTAAACCTGCCAACTTAACAAGACAAGACAGGGTGGGATATGATCTTGCGGGATAGGGTATGGGACGAGCTTAACCCATCCCAAACATGGTTCACTGCCATCCTAGATCCATCTCAAATTTGAGATCCATTTCATAATTTTAAAAGTATTAAAAGATATTTTTCAGAAAATAAAATTAACATAATTTTTAAATATAAAAATAATATTATTAATAAATAATTAATTATTTTATAAATTTATATATTTATATTATAGTATTTGAAAAGTTACAAATTTCAAACATATATGTTACTTTATATATATTGAATGCATAAATTATTTATTATTAAACTATTGTTATTTTATACATATTTTTTTTCATATATGTGTTTATAGAATGCATCACATAAGTGTATATATGCGTTGTAAAAATACACATATATATAGTACTATAATAAATCGGATTTAAGGCTAAAAATTAAAATCCAAAAGCCATTTATAATATCAAAACAACCCGGAAGCATACAGAACTCAAAGCGGATCCAAATTCTGCCCACATCCAATATTGCCCATCCAAACTATATACCTACATATAATATATATATATATATATATATATATTATATAACTTTCCTTTGAACCAGCACAGTCCATTAGACCTAGAATCTGAAGTTTTAATTACTAATATCTTTGAGAGAAGGAGAGAATGGGAAAGCTGGGCATAATTTTCATGTTTTACTCATTAGCCATAGCCAGCATTTCAAGTACCTATTCCAGTGCCAGTGAAGTCATAGCCATGCCAGCAGGGTCCAATCCCCGTGCCGATTCAGACCCGGATCCGGTTGAAGAATGGTTCCAAAACCTCAACCTAGCAAAACCAAAGGCAATCAAGATTCGTTTCTACGTTCAAGATGATGTAAGTGGTGAGAACCAAACTGTTTGGGAGGTTGCCCAGTCCACAATAACGGCGGCCTCGCCGTCGTTTTTCGGCCGTATTTACATGGCTGATAACTTGTTAACTGCTGGGCCCGAGCCCGACTCGAAAATTGTGGGTCGGGCTCAGGGGACGATTGGTTTTGCTGACCTGCATGAGATTGCCATACATATGGTTGTGAATATTGTTTTCACTGAGGGAGAGTACAATGGGAGCACCATCAGCATTTTGGGAAGAAACCCGTTGGGCCAAACGGAACGGGAGTTGCCAGTTGTTGGTGGGAGTGGTGTATTTCGAATGGCTCGTGGAATTGCTGTTACAAAAACTTGGGCCTCTTTTGACGAAAGTAAAAGTCATGAAGTTTTGGAGTATACTTTGTATGTAACTTATTATTGATCAATATTAGATGTTTAGATGGTGTTAAGATTATTATTATTTGTATTTGCGCTAAAAGTTAGTATCATATATGCCCAATTTAACGGCGTCCAACATTTTTTTTCGTATTATATGTGTTTCAAGATATGAGATGGGTTAGAAAATGCTGGTTTAACTGGATAAACTAAAAGAATATTTGGTTAATTTTAATTATTTAAAAAAAGTTAAAAGATCACATATTTTCTGAGAGATTTTTTTTAGTTCATAAAATGCATATATTTTCTAACATATTTTTTAGTTCATAAAATGCTATTAAAGTTTATTATAAGATATATGTAGTATTTTACTTTAAAAATAAGTTTTTGAAATATTTAAATAAATCAAAACTTAGGGCTGGTAACAATTTTTGTAAGTAATAAAATTTAAAGAAGTTTATTATGAATTTAAAATGAGATAAAAAAAAATTTAATTTTTTTCAAAAAAAAAAAAAGAAACCTATAAGATCCACTACTGAAGAAAAAAAAAGACTTTTAGTGATGGTTGCAACAATCACAGATTAAGTGAAAATTAGACACTAATTAATACAATTAATAACCACAATATACGGTCACTAAAACACTCATCACTAATTCATATTAGTGGCTAGCGTCATTAGCTATCACAAAATAATTACTACAAACCAGCCAGTAGTTAGGAATCAATTACTAAATACTGTCCTTGTTGTAATCCCAATATGTAACACCATGATTTTTGAAATATTAATTAAGATTGCTTGAAATTTAATTAATTAAAATTTAGGTAGAAATATTAGGAATTCGAGGATTTAATTGTAGATAAGAAAAGGACTTAATTGTTTAAAATTTTAAAGTTTTGGGAGTCAAAGGTGAGGCAATCCAGGCCTTATCTCATAGATGGAATCCAAGGCTCATAAGCATACCACTTATGACTGTACCTAGTATATATATAATTTTTGCGAACTAGTAGCGAATTATATGAGAGTAACTAATTCGTCATGAAATTTTAGGTGGTGTTAACATAAATGATTTTGTTATTGGTTTTTAAATGTACCGAACCTAGCCTGGTTATGTGAAATATTACATATGTAAGCTTGAACTCTAGGGTGACTCATGTAAATGTCTATGCTTATGTGGGTTTGATGTTGATGACAACCGTGGACTTGGATTTATTATGCATTTTGGGGATATGTAATTATGTTAAACTTTCTGGTTTGTAATTATTTGGGTTATTAAGATTTTGATACTGATGATATTGTTAATTCTGTTTCAGTAATGTCATTTAAGTTAATACGTATGCGGCAAGCAAGTGGTCCATAATATCTAAGTGTATGACTTGTCATATTGTCTTAGGGATGTTAACTTTGAACTTAGCTAGTTTGAGTGTAAGTATTATGTGAGTGGAAAACTATAGTACGAATGATTGTATGCAAGTGATAGTGGTTGTTAGGTTACCCCTAAATAATCACATAGTAACCTCTATATTGCTTAAACATGTTAAGTTGAATGTTGTAGGTTAAATTAGTTTAGGCACGCCCTTTTGAGCTAGAATTTTAATATGCCAAAAACTAATGCTAATCAAAAGTATTAGTTGAACGCAAATGCGGGTCACTTGTATTACCATGAATAATCACTAATAGATTTTAATGTTGTGTGGAGAATACTCTAGTAGGAAATGTATAGGTAAAGATAGACGCTAGCAAAAATTCCCTTATTTCAATTTTAGGAAAAGATTTTGAAGCAAGCAAGCCGAACATGGAGTCTAATGGAGACGACGTGATGTTCTTATGGTTATTGACAACCGCAACTAGGTCAATGAATTTGGATAGAATTTAAGGAGACATGTGGCAGGAATGTGACTCTAGTGAAACAATATTTTTGTAGGTTAGTGATAAATACTGCTTTTGTAGAATAGTGGCACTATAACGCCCCAGCCCAGAGGTGGGAACCCTAGTTAGGGCGCTAGTAATCTAACAATCATTCCATCAGAAAGTATATAAAAAATGGCATCATAATGAAAGGAAAAGTTCTAAACTTCGTATTGATTACTAGTGGTCAAACCTGTATAGTAATATCACATACAAAATGATGCCTTCAAGGCATACCATATAACAAAAAGGGTTTTAGCGCTTCAATGCTATTTAGCTACAATAGCCAAAACTATATACAACATACACAAGTATACCTAACCCCATAAGGCTCGCATCGTCTTTTCTGGAGAAGAACAAAATGAACAAAGACAAACTGTAAGTCCAAATGACTTAGTAAGCTATAAAACAACACAAGTTATGCAGTTATACAAAGTAGCCGCCAACTGAATCAGTAACTTAATGTAGAACAATAGGCTACAGGCAACGACAACCAGACTCATTCTAGTGAACATATTACATACGATTTCATAATGTAGTCACAACTTCAAGAATCAATGGGAAATATAATAGTAGCAGCAGGAAAATTGAATAGCGAATATAGGCGAAGGACACAAAACAAAATTAAATCACACTGAAAATGAAATCCACAATGCTTTTACAATATATGTTGTTGGTAGTTCTCCTACCTTGTCTCTCCACTTTCAAAAAAATACGAAAACCCTTATTCCTCTAGCCAGAGTGATCGGCTCGAAATTACACATACAAATGGCATGGCTAGCTACATGTCTTATCCTGCTTGTAGACAGTTACCTCTAACCAACTAGGAGATAGGATAATCGTAATAGGGTATCAGATAGAAACCATCAACTTGGTCATCTTTCGGTACCGATTCTAGGGCTCACCCCCTAAGGTATTAGTCATATCCATCGATAACACAGAATATATCCAACAGCAACTCATAACACAAATCAAAATGTCATGTTAACATCGTTATAAACAAATTCAGCACTATGCTGGTTTCTAGAGGCATAGCACTACAACAAATATTTCAAAATCACTTTTAGCTTTCTCAACATAATCACCAATTTCAGATAAAGCAACAACGAATAAAATCAACAAAAAGTGCTCAGTGAGAAGAGGCGATGTGGAGTATTATTTTCACAAGCAGTTATTTACTCAAAACTTATGCGCGTACGTAAAATTCAATAATCTAGGATAGGAATAAATCTCATGTGAGCATAGATCAATAACCACCGAAGAAGAGACAAAAGGCAAAATCAAGATTATCACAATAGCTAAGAATCAATAAGTAATATAGAATAACAACAGCAACAATCGATATCAACACCAATAGAATCATGTAATAATGATACACTTACAACTACTTATGTTCTTTTCCTAGCAATAAAAGCAAATATAAGCTCACCTAACTGTTCTAGTCAAACGTTGCCCCCTTAACTTTCTTCAATATTCGCGTCCCCATTACCTAATTTTATTAAACAGGGTATTAGAGCCTGATTCTAACATTATCACATTACTCATTAAGTTGTCACATATTGCTGTTCCAAAAAAAAAAAGTCTACATAGGTCCTATTCATGTGGTTGACTTTCATAGATGGGCTACTCTCAACTATATGTTTATAACGTCATTATAGCTTTTAGCACTAGTACGATAAATTATTTAACTCTCATGATCAAGTCCTAGAGTTAGCATATCACTTCTAACCTCCTTCAATAACATCTATTGAATCTATTTTATTTTATTTAAGTTTGTTCCAAACAGAACTCGGCTGGAACCTACAACCAGAAGTTTAATCATACAAACATTACATTCATGCTATTCATGTCAACGCTCAAATCTCAAGATCAAGTCAACTCAATCCAATTCAAATTAATTCAAGATAAATTTAATCTGATAGAATTGAAATTTACTCAATTGAGCTAAATCTAGTTTGATTGAAAGTTCAATTTTAGCCTAAACACGTTCAGGATGAAGAACTGAAGATTCTACCCGTTGACCACCGTCGAAGCTCATCTGTTGCCACTTGGAGCTGTACCTCGCTACATCAGACTAAACCCCTAGGTTAATTTTTACTTTTGTCCCCTCCTCGCCAGTCAATTTACTCCAAAACCACCTTTTTGCCACTGTCCACTGTCGCCTCTTGTTCTTTAAAATTCTCCCTCCTCCGACTTCCAATCTTCGAACTGAAGGTACTAGGATGTTCCCTGCGACAAGTTCTACATGACTAACCTAAGACTTCGAAGCTTCAACTTGTAAATTGACAAACCTATTTTCACCGTCCACCTTCTACACCGACCATTAGGTTTTCATTTTTTCTTGGCTATTTTTGGAGAAATTTGGTATGATCATGTTCCTGGTGAGGTAAGGAACAAAATGGTTGGTTTAGATTTCAATTTCAAGCTGAAATGGAGAACAACTGAGTGTTGGAGGGTGAGGGTATGAAGGTGAGAATTTGATAAAGTTTTGTCCTTAACTACAAACAGACCAAGCTTTACCTTAATTGCACCAGCCACCCTAAACTTTCCACCATCTACATTTTCTCCCCAAATTTTTTAACCACCTTACACTTAAGCCCACATCTCTCATTTCAGCCCCCAAACTTCTATTTATTATATTTTATCCCCCAAAACTTTTAAATTTTTAATAGTTAAGTCTAACTAACTTAAATTTTTAGTCCTTCTAGTTTCCATAATTTTATTAACCTCCCCACTTAAATTTTATTTATTTAAACCCTAATTTATAATATCATATTATTCCATTTTACCAATTATTATCCTAAAAAAATTCGGGGTGATACAGGAAAACACAACTAACCCAGTAATTTTGAAGGTATCGTAAAAGATCTCATGGAAAGGACTTTAGGTAAATTCTTGGGCTTCATTGTGGAGGTTTATGAAATGGTTAGCAATTAGAAAACCAGAACTTGTGAGACAATGATAAGAATTAAACAAACCTAATTGAATATAGGATCCTAACACCTGGCTCTATTCCCATAACTTGGCCTAAGCTAAAGGTGTATAATTTATTTTAAGATTGAACTAAGCTGAGCTATTCTTCGTTATAGATTGGTAGAGAAGGCATTCTAGGAATTACTTCTTGTTTGTAATATGGGTATTATGGGCTGATATAATGTTATTTAGGTGCTCAAACTCCTACCATGTTAGTAGATATGATATACAAATTATTTGATTTATTAAATTGGGTTCTAGTAAAATTATTCAAGACAATTGGTGGATTTGAAATTTAGAAAAGAGTCATACTGCATTTATACTTGGTGTTATAGATACCCATAGAAATATCAATTGTGCATTAAGTTAATCAAGCATCAATTAGGAAATATACATTTAAAGGTATGTGACACCACAAAGGATCATCAAGATAATCTTACTAAGGTCAAGGTTATAATCGATTGGAAAGAGCAAAGATGTAATTATGTTAGAGGTATAGAGTTATTTGGGCTTTATCAAATTAACATTAAGAGTGTACTTGAGGTTTCTTATGATAATAAGTTCATCGATTAATCTAGTTAAGAGAATTGGTGGTTTTAAAGGATGAATAAGGATAGGGGATGATTTTGTGAACTAAAGACCAAGATTAATTCATGTTAGTTATCATTCTTCCTACAGAATGTGCAGGATAGTTTCATATATCCATGCCAACCAAAAATGTAGTTATGAAAAGATGATTGCATGTAACATAAGGAATTCAAGTGTGGAAGTAAGATTGTTCCATTCAGGATGTTTCACTACCTTGGGTTGTCTCACTACATCAGGGTTATTCATATTGATGATGGAATTTCTTGAAAAATATGGTCATAGTATATCAAGTTAAAACACCAACATTTGAACTAAAAAGAGCAAGAAAGAATAGAAGGATTACAAGGAATCTAAGTCATAAGGTTTAGGATAAACCAATTCTTACATCATAAGATACAAAGTACATGATTCCTTGGGAGAAGATGGAACTTTAAAGTTGAGGTCACGGTAAGCTAAAGAAGATCGAAGGATATGTTATAAATACATGTTTCTTAGGCTTTGACAATTATATCAAATATGATCTCTTAAGGCCATAGATCTGTCGATCAAAATAATTGAGAAATAGGCTAGTCTTTGAATACACAACAATGTATGGAAAATTTTGAGGATTAAAGAGATGGATTAATCCTGGTAGTAGTTTTATCTTTCCTTTCCTTGGGAAACTTAAGAGGATATCAAGTATAGTTGTGTTTAAGATGAATATGGGATCATACGGGAGCAATTTTATAGGTACTGGAAAGACTCAAGACATAAGGCAGATGATCTTGCGGGGCATGGGACATAGAAAATCACTTGAAACACTTGATAAAATATGAAAGACTTAAGTGAGTATGAGTAATCGAGAAACCCACAGCAGTGATTACCACTATGAAGGACTCCCATATTTTATGGCAAGTGGGAGATAATCGAAATAGGATAAAGAATATATGGAATCAATTAAGCTGAAAAGAACATGCATCTTCAACAAAATTTTCCTTGGGAATAGCAAAATGATATGTGATGACACTATGAGATCTTTCATATTTCAGGTGAGAATTTGGGGATGAGATTCTCTTGAGGGAGGAAGCTATAATACCCCAATTTTTGGAATATTAATTAAGATTGCTTGAAATTTAATTAATTAAAGCTTAGGTAGAAATATTGAAAATTGGAGGATTTAATTGTAAATAAGAAAAGGACTTAGTTGTTTAAAATTTTAAAGTTTTAGGGGTCAAGGTGAGACAAATAAAAGCTCAAGGACTTTAAAATAAATCAATTTGGGCCTAATTAACTGGAATTAAGAAATCTAAGGGACCAATGTATAAGAATTATAAGTTGAAGGACTCAATTGAAAGCTAAGGACCAAAATGAATGTGGTTTAAGAGTTTTGGGGTATAATTGAAGTTAGCCCGCAGTTTGGGGTCAAATTGAAAAAAGCTTAAAGTTATTTTATATATATAGAATGAAGGACATAAATTAATTAAATTCTCAAAAAACACCCAAATCCCACCTGGCAGCAAATCGCCAGAATACGGTTGTGAAACTTGAAACTAAAACCATATCTATACTCCACTCATTACAAGGAACTCAACTATACTAAATATGAACCAGGACAACTAGCAAAATTGTTAGAAAATGCAAGCCGACAACAAGCGATCGTGGGCTTGGTGGTTCCACCACTTTCAGTCACAGAAATAGTCTAGGCTTAGATGGTTTTGGTTCACGAGCTCATGGGTAAGGGGTTGATGGTGTTAATTTAGGTCTTCAGTAGGCGGTGGTGAAGGAATTGAGAGTGGTGGTTGACGACAAAGGTTAGGGTTTAGCCATGGATTCAAATAGCCAATTGACTAGCGTAGGGGCATCGAAATTGAAAATTGGTTGAGGGATTTGGTTCGCCACAATGAAGCACACCTAATAATGGTAGCAGTCTCCACCTTTTGTGACGGCATGTGATGGCGTCCCCTAGGAAATTTGTGTATGATTCAATTTCAGACTCGTCTAGATTATTTTCAGCTTAAAATTGGATTTAAATTTAACTCAATTTAGGTAATTTTTATAATTGAATTTTAATTTGATTAATTTGTCAAATACAACTGAATTTTCAGATCGAAGTTTGATTACGACATGAACTGAGACCATTAAACTATAGTTTAGTCTAAGTTATGGATTAATCTTATTAAGTTAAGATTATTAAAGTATAGTTTGACTCAGATCAATTATTTAATTTTATAAGTATTGCACTAAGAATTAATTATAAGATTCAAGCTTGGTAAGTTAAGAAGGATAGTTTTATATTTGTATTCATGGACCGAGTAACATGATATGTTATAAACTAAATAGGGTTATGTCCAAATCAAATTTTTAAGTTATGTGAATGTTGGAATGGAAATAAATTATCAGATCGATGATAAGACCTTAAATACGATTTTAACAACCAGTTTATTGATTTGTCGAGTTAAGGACTATGATAGGTGATTACCTTGTACAATTGAGTGTAGCATGGAATTTGAGAATTTTGACTAAATAGTTAGAGTAATTGAGGAATTTGATAAGGATATTTAGGTGTATTAAGAATTATAATTCGGAAATCATAATCAGTGTTGGCTTTAGGTTATTAACTCTGAACTTTCAAGTAATTGGGAAACAAGATCATGGACTATTTAAGCATCTAAAAATTATTAGGACTATGTCAGAATACCTTTAAGCTTGATAATGACATTTGTTATATTTATAGTTGAGATTTAGATGATTGATGAAATGATAACTAGTGTTATCTTATAATAGTTCTTGGGCTGACTAGGAAGCCAGGAATTGAGTGACCATAGGACTACAAATTTCTCTGCATTTGCCAAATGAGTTTATACTCATTAGTATGAGATTTTTGTTGGGGAAAGACCCTATATACTTGCTATTATATCCCGATCATTGTTTCATTTCAATCTATGTGTTGAAAATAGTACTCCACATCGCCCTTCTGTACTAGGCGCTTTTGTTGATTTTAATTGATATAGCTTTATCTAAGATTGGTGATTATGTTAAGAAAACTGAAAAGTGATTTTGAAATAAATGTTTTATCGCCATGCTTTCTTGGAAACCAACCTGGTGCTATTTAGTTTTTATGTTAATATGGTGACTTTTTGAAATATATATACTGCCATAGCCATGACCGTTTCATAGAAATGGGTGAAGATTGTTTGAGCATCCAAATTTCGGCTGTCATGGTGTTGTGACGTGTTATATGAAATGCTATTGAGCACTGATCACTGATTTTGGATCACTGATACTAAACTAATTACTGATACCCTTAGGGGTAGGCCCTGAGGTTGGCTTGGGACAGAACGGACTGATGGCGACCAATCTTCTGCTGATACCCTACTGATTATATCTAGCTACATGGTCAACTGGCTATACAGGGGATGAGGCATGTAGCTAACCATGCCTACTGCTTATAGTACATTATCTGAGCTGATGACTTGGGAATTTGGAGGGATAAGGATTTTTGTATTTTCAAAAGTGGAAGGACAAGGTAGGAGAATTGCCTACAATTTCTTTTGCTTGGAAATGTTCACCAAATTGTAATTGATATTCTTGGTGCTTATGCTTTGAATTTCAAATGTTTGACAAAAAGCAAATGATTGCTCAACTGCCACATCGACCATTTTGATCATAACTAAAATTTAAACCCCTGTGACAGACGGTGAATTTTGTGGAGTTTATCATTGGTATAGGACAGTGGTGAGATGGATTACCTTTAAATTTTGACTAAAACCTTCTCTCACAATTTCTGGAAATATTTTTGCTTTTACTTACCTCAACTATTTGTGAAATTGTCACTTTGTTGTTATGGCTAAATTATCTCACTAAGTCATTTGAACTTAAATTGTTTTATTGTTTCTTTTATCCTTTACCCCAAATAAGATTGAGCAACAAAGATACATTAAACCCGACAACATATGAGGTAATAAGGGTGATAGAAGTGTTAGGTACCATTCAAGATATTTCGATTCAAAACTGAACATTCGATAAATGTAGTTGCAGAAATTAATTATTTTAAAATTTTGAGAAATTTAATTTTCTATTATTTATAAGATTGGTAGTGTGGAGTGAGTATCACCTTGATCGGAAGCAGGCGTCTTCTAGTTGGGGCGTTACACAATATGTCATAAATTAGTGACTTATTAAATAATCACTAGTTTTCTTGTTTATATTTAGGCATGGCAATAGGTCCAGGTAATCTGGGGCCTCACCCCAGACTTGCCCCATGTGGGGTGGGTTCAGGGTGGGCACCGGGTCCAAGCATTCAGGACCCGACCAGGTTTGGGGCGGGCTACAGATTTTACTAAATCCACCTCGTTTAATAATAAATAATTAAATTATTAATATGTGCATATAAATATTAGTTAAACTTAAAAACTTAAGACTTTTTCATGAAATCTTCATCCAAGTTTGGCATCCCATGAACTAATTTTGGTTATATTTTCTATTGCAATGAGTGAATCAAATAAAAAAAAAATAAAAAAAATTGAGTTAAATGGGTTAGACCAGCCAAGTCGGGGGGCCAAATAAGAGGCAAGGCGGGATGGAGCGGGGCGAATTTTGGTTACAACAGTTGCCAAGCAAGACGGGTCTCGAGTTCGGCCAAACCCATTCCGTTGCCATGCATATTTATATTGAAGAAATTGGTTCACAAATCTTTATTAGCTCATATAATTTATTATACTAATATTAATTATAATTCAAAAACAACCACTTGTAAATTTCATCTCGCAATCACAATCCATCAATTTATAAACCTAAAAGTAACAATCCATGCAGCTAACGTATAAATCTAGAATTGTAATCTATATAAACATAATCTAAACTCATTTGTTTAAGCCAATCGATCAGAGCACAAAATACCAATTTCAACAGTTTTATAAACCATGGATATACAATATATCATAAATTCACAAAACTAAAATTGATTTATTAGTGAGTAAAATGTTGTTTTATAACTGACTATCCGTGTCACCCGGCTCCGTGATCGTCAGTTGAACCACCATGCTGCATTGTGTTCAACTTTTTCGTGCTTGCTGACAATGTCACCGTCGAAGCTTACTCTCTCCCCTGTGCCTCTTCAATCATCTTTATCAAAGTCGCCTCTCTATTTCACATCGAACATTTCATTAATTTTTTTAAAATTTTTTATTTTTTAAAAAATTATATTTAATTTTATATATAAATATATAATATTATAATATCAACAAAAAAAATTCAGCAATATAAAAAAAAATCATTTGAAAAATTTTAAATTCTTTCTCATTTTTAAGTTGTCTTTTTTAAGAAAATACTATTTTACAATTAGTCAATTATAAATATATAATTTAATTAAAAGTAATATAATATAATTTTGTAACATTTGGTCCTCCATTTCATATTTCAAATTCAAGTTAAAACAAGCTCTTCCACGCACAATCTCAAACATAATTTAAAAGAGATTAAATAAAATAAAACAACAAATTCGACATAAGTATCTTCAACTACTGCTATATTAAGTTGCAAGTAAATAAACTCATGTTTCAAATTTGTTAGTCTTCACTTCAACTCTCAATGCCTCTTATATTTTTATATTTCTTTATTTTTTTAAATAAAATAATAAATAAAAAAGTGAATAAGTGTCGATTCGTTGAACAACACCAGTTAAATTGGTTATCGATCAGTTTCTATCACTCAGCGTCGAGTTAATAGTATTCGGTTTTTAGACTACACCCAAAATGAATTGGTCTTTGGTCACCAATTCGCCTGACCTATTTGGTCTAACGTTTTGAATATTGCAAACTAATATCGGAAGGGTACTTATTGACTGCAATTATTCAATAGTGATTAAATACTAATTTCTAGCAATTTTAATCCTTGCAAAAAATGTTTAATGAATTCGGAAACCACACAATGTTATTGCATAAACAAAGAGCGCCAATTTATTGCAATTATTCAATTTTGACTAAATAGTAATTTTGTATGATCTTAAATTTTTAAAGAGGATGGATCCTCATTTTAGTAAAAGGGTGTAAATGAGAATGAGATGATCTACGAATAAGTTGGGCTCAATTTAGTAAAAGTTAAAATCCTGTTCGATCTTTTCGAGCTTGAGCTCATGAGTAAAGTGAGTCGGGTCAAATTCAATAGTATTTGACTCAAAAAACTCATAAGTTTGAACGAGTTTTTTTTATTTTATATACATATATATAGTTAAAGCCTAGCTCACATATATAATAAGATTTATAATAATAATAATAATAATAATAATAATAATAATAATAATATTTTATTATTTTATTTTTAAAAAAATAACAAAATTATTTGAAATGTTTATAATTATAAATTTTGCTTTGAACCTAAATGAGTTTAAGTTAATCCAAGTCTATACGAGCCTATGCTTATTGAAGCCTTATGAATGGAACTTTTCTACTTCTCTCTACAATGAGCTTTATCAAACTCAACTCGATAAAGCTTGCACAAGCCCTCGTTTATCTGATAAGCCGAGCTCAATTAGGTCAATTGAGATGGAGCTCGAGCTCATAAGTTAATAGATGAGCCGAGCTAGAGTTTGTTGAATTTGAGCTCAACTTGACTCGACTGGTTTGTGCCCCTAATTTATTACTATATATAGTATATAATATATTATAAAAACTTATCTATTCATTGTAAATGCTAAACTTTAACCAAATATTAATTTTTTGATAATTTTAAATTTTTTAAAGAGATTAAATAAATTTGATTATCATACACCGTCATTGGATGTTCCAACTAGTTAGAATATTTTAACAATTAAAATTTTAAGATTTACTATAAAATTATTATTTATTTTAAACTAAGTAGTTATAGTCGATTAACACCATTCTTGAATAAATAAGATGATCATGGTTGAGTTGATTCATCAATTACTATACTCTTTTTGTAGAGTTAGTCATTTACTATAATAAATTTACAACTATTATTTTGCTTTGTGGCTTTCATGACTAGTATTGCAATAAACGTAATTTTTAATGCTTTAACATCCCTGCATTCATTTCAAACGATATCAAGAAATGGATAAAGCTATTTTAGTGCAATTTAAATCTTCTATTTCATTACTTATTTTATTTTATAAATATATAATATTTATATTAAATATTTTTTTATAAAGATAATTGATTGAGAATCAAATATATTTGGTATAAATTTAGCAAGTTGGAATATGGGATGAAATAGGGAATAGAATAGAGGATTTAAAGAGATTTTTAGGGTCATAAATGAATATTCAAAAATTCATTTACCATTCGCATCTGAATCTATTTATAGGGCATATTATCCATATTTATTTAAAGCAAATATTATCTAAATTCGATTAGTAGATATCCATCTATAAATGGATACGAATATGGTAATTATCTATCCGATTCATTTAATATCCGCTTCGAATACATATTCATTGGATATATATCCACTTATATATATTCGATTATCTGTAATTTAATAACATTTGTTATCCATCTCTGATAAATATTATTTAAAAAATTATTATATATAATATATTATTATAAATAATAAATTATTTTTATTTTTTCCAATATGAATCTCATAATCTATATATAAATGAATATAAGTATAAATTAGTAATTAAAAAATTAATAAGAAAAAATTAGTAGTTAAGGGTTATGAAAAATTGATAGACGGTAGTAATGATAATTAAACACTACTAAATTAAGAAAAAAAATTTAAAAATAATATATGGACGATAAAATTGATCAATATAAAGTTATTGTTGCTTGACTTTATAATTAATTTATATTAATATGAATTAATCATAAAGTTAATCATTAATTTAAAAAAATTAACTAAATCAATAATAATTAATTTTTTAATTCTAAGATAAAGTAGTAAACTTTTTTTAAAAATGAAATTTATTAAAAAAGCGCATTTTATCACCAGTTAATGAACTTGGATATTCGAATATTTATAAATGAATGCATCCTAATAATTATAATCGAATACGGATATATCCAAGTTCAATTAATATCCATTAGATATAAATTTGAATATTATTAAAAAAATATCCGTTGGATACGATATGAATTCAGATATTACATAACTTAAATGGATATAGATACAAATACAACATATTCATACCATTTAATATCCATTTACAACCTAGTAATTTTATGTGAACTTAATTTTGAGATTCCATTTCATTATTTAAATTTTATTTGCAACTCATTCGAAACAATAAATTCATTCAAAACAATTTATTTAGGATTATCTCTTTTTTATTTTGGTAAGTTGCCTTAGGGGGTAATAAATCTTATAAGTTAATTTTCTTTTCTTGAAATTTCACACATGTAAAATTTATTTCTTAAAAAAACTTCAAGAGTTAGCTGATTGTACTATCTATGTTTGTTGTTAATCTAAAACATATTTTAACTCTTTATCTGGTTACAATGAAAATTTTAGATTAGTCCAAGTCCAATACTTCTGATAATGCAGTAGCAATTATAAAATCTTATCTTCTTATTCTTTTGAATTCTGTAAGCTCTTATGTTTTATTTGCCAACATGTTTTAGATATAGTTTTATTTTTTCTCTAGCTCCATTTTCATTTTATATATTTTTAATATAAGATTTGGCATAAATTAACCTCCAGTGGTATATGTGACATTAGTAGTGGCAAATGGATGGGTTGGATTGGTTATGGGTTGGGTTATTATGAGTTGGGTTCAAAAATGAGTTTATATTGATAAATTGAAAATGGGTTGGGTTGAAAACGAGTTTGATCGGATTTGGGCTGGCCCAATACAAAAAAAGAAAAAAAAATACAAATTTTTTACTAAATACATTGTTATATTATTTTATTAAACTATAATATTTTTATCTTTATTTGACATATATTAATTAATTATTATCAAATCCTAGTTAATAATGCAAAATCAAATCAAATTATGTAAACGCATAATTTACTTATTATTTTATAATATTTACATTTTTTCTTTTAATACAAAATAACAATCATGCTCAATGAATAAAACATAACTATTTAAATATTTTAAATTTTTAGTACAAAATATTACATTGTATCCAACAAAATGTTTACTATACTAGTCATATTTATTTTTTATTTTTTACTTTTTATATTTAGTCAATATTTGCAAAAGTACTACTTATTTTATTTTTAATTTTTTCAATCTAGTCCATTATCATTTATCACGACGATTAAATTCAAATTTGATTCAACATAAAAGTATTACTATCAATTTAAAATAATTAAATATGCATATATCTTGAAAAAAAAATGTCTTTTTTAAGAATAAAAAATATAAAACATTTAAATTTAAATTCTTATATCTACCTAAATTATTATTTTTAAATAAAATACTCAAAAAAATATTGAAATGTAGATAATTTTTTGATTTTGAAAATATTATAATTAAAAATGAATATAAAGTCGGGGCCCTTTCTTCATGTGGAGGCAAAGGAAATGAAATGGATGACCGCAGTTTGTCCTCTCACATGCTACCATTAGACCATAAATTTATTGTGTTTGCATATTTATATTTTGGTAGTTTGTAAAAATTGAAAAAATAAAAAAATAATTATTTATTTATTTTCATATTTCAAGGTTGAAAAGAATACGAGGGCTATAAAATTAAATAACTAAAATTTTTTATAAAAAATTGGAGTTTATAAACGAAATAATGATTTCATCAATTTTTAAATTATAATCTCAAGTAAAAAGTTACTTGATTAACATATTTGAATTAAGCTAATAAATTAATATTTTAAAATTAAATGAGGTGGAGAAATG
>JACGDI010005826.1:530091-549636 GCA_014898725.1 Jacaranda copaia
CGTGCATTGTTTATTAGAAAAAGCATACAACGTTCATTCTAGCATTAAACAGAAGTTTTAGTCAATTAAGGTTCGGAGTTCAGGCAATTGAAGTGTAGCCTTTGTCTAGCTGGATCGTTATATTTTGGGAGATTGTTCGTAAAAAATTCTCGTACTCTATTGGGAGACTGATAAAGACCTTAAAGAAACTGTGTTTGCGTAAGCCTTGACTCAATTAAAATGAACAAAATTTCTATTCCTGGTTTGTTTCTTAAGTTTCTGCCTATTTAATATCCTATTCTTGTAACATGTGTTTTGTGTTAGGCATATCTGCTATTATTTATGCTATATTTTTAGTACGATCTATTTGATGATGTATACTGGTGCAAATATTTTCTAACGTAAGCACACCGCCAACTTAATTAAACGGCTGCGCGAGGACCTTATGCTCACTGTCGCATTTATCTCGAAGCAAATTAATTAGCTCAACTTCTATTATTAAGTGCTCATCGCTATCAAATAATGGGGGTTAAAATAGCCACGGTTCGTGTGACAGTGGGATTAAAATCAATCCAATTTTGAATGTTTCTCCTGGGAATTGGTTTGGTTTGGTTTGGGTTTCATCTTTTGGAGCGGAAAGGACAGGAGTAAGAATTATCTTTAAAGAATTTACGGCCTCGACAACAATGAGATAATTTCAATTTTTGATTTGGAGCAGTAGTATCATAAGGATTGCGTTATGGTAGGACTGAATGGTGGTGATATTTTCAATTTATAAAAGAGGTGTTTGTTTCGTTTCATTTCGTTTTGTTTTGTTTTCTAATAATTATTCTTATTTTGCTGCTTTATCATTTATCAAATATGAAAAAATGGTCTAACTAGCATGATTAAAAATAATAATTGATTCAGTAATAAGGTGAAAAGTTAGATCAGTCCAATCTTATAATCCTCTACACGTTATTTTAACTAAACAATAATTATCTATTTTTATTTCGCCTTTTTCTTGTTACAGGGTATTTAGTCATTTAAAATTTTTTCCCATTATTATCATTGTATAAAAGTAAACAATCAATATGATTATCTATTTTTATCATTTATCTAATCTATAAAATAAATATAATTTAAAAAATAAAAAAAATTCTAAATTGTTTTTTCACTTAATTTGAAATTCTATTAATTTTTTAATTAATTAAATCCAACAGGAAAAAAACTAATTTGTAATAGTTAATAGGGTAAATGTCATTTCACCCCCTCCCAAATTTAATTGTTTTGGTATAGTAACCCCAAAATATCTAAAAGGAACTTCATCCTCACAACTTAGAATTACTAGAATACTTTGGCTCTCAAATTCAATTTCTAGCAAATCATATGATTGAAGAAAAGGTTATTCTTGTTACCTTTATTTTTTCCCACCTTTTTCCACTCAAAAGAAGGAACCCAACTACTCTTATCATTTTTATATTTTTCAACTCAAAAATAAAAAAAACTCATCTACCAAGAATAATAAGATACTGGGGTTCTTATATATATAAAGATATATATTTTTTCTTACATTCAATTGGCTCGTTTGCCTCATCCTATTATTTACGGAATTAATTATTGATTGAAATATAATTAGTGAGTTTTAGTACATGTATTTTAGCTAGAAGTATTTTTAGTTTTTCATTCATATGGTTGTGTTGTAATTCTTTTTCAAATAATTAATTTATTTTGTTGTCTAGTAAGATTGCTCTGCCAACTACATTAAGAAGCAAAATCACAAAACTTATTATTACTCTAAAACAAATTTTTCTTATTTTATAAAAGATATTTTAGAAAATAGTAAAGCTCATGTTTTATTTTAGTAATGTTAAGATTATCTAATTCATTTTTAAAGAATTAGAATCATTAATTTTGTCATTTTTCTAAATTATGCACATCTTGATTAGGAAGTAAGAAGGAAGAAATGCTTGCATATTGTACACATATATTTTTTTAGGTTAACAATTAATTTAGCTTTTTGATTACAAACATAATTAATTAGTTTAGCAAGATATGCACTTTATAAACTAATAGTCCTCTGAAGGAAATATATATAATACATTTCGGCGGTGTCAATTTGTGCGGATTGGGTGGGTTCGAGTTAGATTGATGTAGGGATATAATATAAAAATACTAAACTCAAACTTAACCCAATCTGATGTTAAACCCAAAAGGCCCAACCCTAACTTGACCCACAAAATTTCGTGTCAAGCTCGGGTTGACTTGATTTTTAGTTAGTTACCCAACAACTTGATAAACCTGATCCAACCCAACCTGATGTAGTTATTTTGTTTTTTATATTTATAAATTTCAAAATCATAATTGAGTACAAATTTAATTTATAATAACATCTAAAATTTGGCATAATAATTAAGGGGATGTATGGCAATGGCAATAGTGCAACGGGGGCGCACGACGATAGAGGAGGTTAGGGTTTCTCTATTTTCTTTAGAGCAGGAGGTGAGTGGTGTTATATTTGGTAATTACCCGTCGCACGGCGATAAAGAATGGTGTTATGTTTGGTAATTGCCTGTCGCACGGCGATAAAAAAAGCGGAGATTTCTTTTTTTTTTGAGTAGGAGGTGTGAGGTTTGTATTTGAAAATTTTGATCAATTATTTTTAAATTTTCAGAATAAAAGTATTGTTATTTATTTGTTAATAATGGTATTGTAATTTATAAATTTGTAAATTAAAATTAAACTTTTAAAATTTAGATTTTTGAATATATATATTATTTTGGGCCTTTCCAATTTCCACCCTTCTATTAATACGACTGACAGGATGATTTAGAGAGCGAAAGAAAGAGCCAAACAGGGACTGGTGACGGTGAGGTGAAAGATAAGGATTTCATCAACTTCGCATTCCAAGCGAAGGTTCTCTAAAACCCTTCTCCTTTTCCTTTGCTCTTCCTCTATTTCTCTAGTTTTGGCCATTGCGCTCATTCTACAAGTGGACGCTATTGAAGATTAAACGTGACTCTGTAAGCTTTCTCATTTCTTTCCAATTTCTTTCTTCATCTTCTATTTTCTTCTTGCAATAATTTCTGTTCTTTAGATTTCATCTATTTCTTTTTGTTTGTTTTCTGGGTTGATTTATACAATTCATTTTGTTTTAATGCGCTTTTAAGAGTTTTTCCCCTTAAATGGGTTCTCAACTTTTATCCTGTTTGTTTTCTTTTTTCTTTTCCTTGAGGGAGGCTGTTGTCAAAAAAGCTGTTATCTTTTCGAATTTGTTTCAATTGACGTAAGGTTTTAGAGTTTTCATTTAGAATTAGCTTGTGGTAACCTTTTTTCTTTTCTACCTTTATCTTCTTTTTTGGTTGGAGTATCTATTTTGGAGTTGCTATTTCTTTGACATAATTTGATTTGGGCTTTCTGTTGGATAGTTGGCAGCTACGAATGGCGGCACAATTAATCAAAGAATGGACTGCAATTCAGCAATTTCCTGCAGCAACTCAGGAGAAATTGGTTGACTTGTTGGGAAAATTAAAGAACCAGGTTCAAAATTTTTGCTCTAAGCTTAGACAATTGACATTGCATTATATACCCTTTTGGCTACCAAGAAAGAGGATTGAGAAATTTGAAATTAAAATTCTTATGTTGAAAATGAAAAGAAAAATCTAAAATCTCAATAATCAATTGCTACTTTATTTGTACCAATTATCTTTAGGCGATTACTATGGTTAATATATCTATGCAGCTTTATCAAATTTTTTCTTTTTAAATAATGTAGATCGAGATTTTGGGCGGTGACACTGTGTTATTTTTTTGTAGAATGTTGACACATTGACGATCCTTGTGATGGGGAAAGGCGGTGTTGGAAAATCTTCAACTGTTAATTCTATTATAGGGGAACGAGTGGTAACTGTCAGTGCTTTTCAGGTATATATCTTCTGGCTCTGACTTTTACATGAATGTTCTTTTTATATGGCTAGCAATCGTGGCATGTAGTCCTTTGAATGCACAAGCTTGGTTTCCACTAACTGGTTGCTAGCATGCATAACACTATGGGCGTTTAATATTCGGACAGATTAAGTTATGTAAATAATTCTACCGCTAGTAATAAATTCTTCCATTTTTGTACCCAATGAGTGTTGCGACAAATTTAAATTACATGTACAATATTATAATTATACCAAGAGTAAATGAATACTTTTATTGTTGTAACGTGTGCCTAATGTGTGCAAATTAAAGCATCTGCTGACACATCCCGTAGTGCATAACTTATTTACACTCTTCACATTCTACTAGAATTTGGTGTTGCGCTTCCTTTGTTGTTTTTGCCTTCTACTGTAGTTAATTAGTGACTTGCATGTATTTAGAATAGGAAGCACTTATAACAATTAAATTGAGTAGAGTCTTACCGGAAATCCAGGTCTCCGGTCAAGTTGTTCAAAAACATGTTAACATGGAAAGGAGAATTAAATTGTGAATTGCAATGACATTCCATCTATTACTCAAGAAAGGTAAACTTGTGGTTGGTTGTATAGAATGCAATTCTCAAGTCATATAACCATCACCAAGACTATAGGTATCATCCATTACTCAAGAAAAGTAAACTTGTGGTTGGTTGTACAGAATGCAATTCTTGTGGTCATATAATCAATACGTAAAGGAAAATGAAGAGTTTTCTGTTCTCTAAAATCATTAGTTTTTAGCTGGAACTAAAACGAATTGCTTTGGGGGGTGGGTAAAACAGTGGATGTGTTTTAGTCAACATTAATAAACTGCGTCAAGGGCAAGAGTACAACAGTAGCTGAGTAATGAAAAAACCTGTTGAATCTTGCTTGGTGTTTGCTGCCAGTGCCGGCACACTTTGTTGGGAGCTCAACTTCTGCTACGGCTACCTTTATTTACATCAATGCAAAACTTGATGTATCAATAAAGTTAAACTCCGTCCTCTGAAGAAATGGTTGGAAAACTCTACATAAAAATGCGGTAAGAGAGAGAAAGAAATCTAAAATTAGATTTAGTAGAATCAAGATATCTCCATTTCATCAAAATGTACCCAGCTAATTAGTAGAGAATATGAGATGGTAGGTGGCAAATTAGACATGACTTCCTATGGTTGTGTATTCCTATACCCACTTAATCATTGAAGAAAAATCACTCAGAAAAGAATTACTGAAGAAGGCATGGAAATGTCAAAATTTTTATGCCCTGTTAGATTTTATGCTTAACTCTACTGAAGAATTTGTCTTTCAGGATGGAGAAGCAATGAATATCATACTGCTGGTCAATATTTCACCAAAATTAGCAATGACGCATGGATCTCAATATCTCATCCACATTTGGACTGAAACAATTAAAATAAATTACCTTTTTTGGATGGGGGGAATTCACGTTTAGACTAAACAATTAAAACAAATTATTCCCTCTTTCGAATGGGAGGCTTGCAGTAAATACCTCAATGTTATTACCAAATCAAATTTGGAGAAAATTTCTTATATTCTTCTCGATTTAGCCTTCCTCTTAGGTTCCCCCTTTTTTGCATACATCGACTGCCCTATGACACTCAAATCGCCAGTTCCCATTGAAAGTTTTCATTTTGATTTGAGATGTTTAATTTGGCTTTGATTTGGGATGAGAGGTGGAATGAATTGAGAAGTTACAGGAGGTTTTGCTAAGGCATTGAGTATGGAGAAGTTGGGGGAAGGTTGGAAAGTTGAAGGAACGTGTTAGTTCAGGAGAAATGTAAAATTTCAGTTAAACCCTGGTTGTTGCTTTATTTTATACTTAATTGATCCATCCATCCAAGAGGATGGGAAGTTAAAGTTTTGGTGTAGCCATGTTACATTTGTCATTTGTGAGTGTAAAAAGCCTTATCTTTTTTATATAATATAGATAGATTATGGTTTATGTATGATGTGATTCCTAAATCCTAACAAAAATGCTTTTCTTTGCATTTTATTTTAGTCGGAAACTCCAAGGCCAGTGATGGTGTCACGATCACGATCAGGCTTTACGTTGAACATTATTGACACCCCGGGGCTTGTTGAAGGAGGATATGTCAGTGACCAGGTGCTGGATACCATAAAAAGGTTTGAGGCAGTCGCATATTATTGGTTTTATTATGTCTAATTAAAATGTAGTTCCCAAACGTTTTTTTCATTTTGACCCCTTTGAGCAAAACATATCTTTTTTGTTGCTACAACTTTTTCCCTTTTCTTTGGGTAGCTTTATGGGCAGGTTCCTTATGACGAAGACAATAGATGTTTTGCTTTATGTGGACCGTCTGGATGCATATAGGGTGGATAATTTGGACAAACAGGTTGTGAAAGCCATCACTGATAGTTTTGGCAAAGAAATATGGCATAAGGCAATGGTTGTCCTTACACATGCTCAGCTCTCACCTCCAGATGCATTGAGTTATGAGGAGTTCTTTTCCAAGAGATCGGAGTCTCTTTTGAAATGTGTCCGACAAGGAGCTAGGATTAGCAAAAAGGAGGTTCTGGTATGCTCTAACTTGTATCATTTACATTTTAACTCTTCTTAAGTCAAGTTCATTTTCTATAATATCCTTATTCTAAGCCATACACTCAGATAATGAATTTAGTTCATGAGTAAAAACCTAATATACTATGTTTTTCCTTAATGGTTGATTGCGAACTAGGTGGGTGTGAGAGGGGATTATGATTGTTCCTTTACTTTTAACTTCAGTTTGTTCTTTAGTTTGTCAGGCAATTAGAAAACCATTGGTTGTAGGCAGTTGACTTTTAAAAGATATTGCCTTCTGACTTTAGTACTTTCGTAATGATTGCAATTTTATACACGTTTTACTTTGGATTGGGTCTTTATGCACAAAAATTTTTATTAAAACTTCACTGCTATGATGAAATCAGGCTGAATATGTAATAACTCAATCTAGGCTTGATTTTGTCAAGAGCAATTGAATAGCCTTAGTAATTGGTGCTGAAATTGATTCTGAGGATGATTTTCATCTCTGCAAATTGAAAAGATTTGTTGGGTATAACCTGTTTAGGCTTCCATGTACATAAATGCATCTTTGGTGATTTAGGTGATTTTGTCCAGATAGTTGTTGGTGTAAGTGTTAATCTTTATGATTCAAGGCCATATGTATCTCCAGGTACTTTCCTAGAACCAGTAAAGTGTCTCAGAAACTCAATAAAAACTATTTGTTCGAAAGAGATCTATGCCTTAGTTCTTGATATTATGAGAAAACAATACGTTGTTGTTCACCCTGGTCCAGGCATGCAATTTCACATGTAGACTGAGCTTTATATCCTTAGGTTTATTGATATAAGCGTTGTTTGAAAAGCACAGAGCATTGAGCGTGGCTTTCCATATGACCTGTAGCTGAGTGTGAGCCAATGTGGGGCTTCTGAGTTATGCTGCATGAATTATCCTATTTAATATTGTTGAACCATTCAAGGTGATATTAAAATTTTTAAAAAAGCTAACATTTGGAAAGAGATCATGAAAAACAATAATCAGTATTAAAGGCATAAAGAGAAACAACTAAAAAGAAGAATTAACAAAATTGATTAGATCTTTAGTAACAAAACAAACTAAATATTTTTTAATTATCATTTCTGAATAAAATAAAAGCTCGACAGAGTACAAGGCTTACAGACATGTGAATATAAATGCTTTTCTCTGAAGTATTTATTTTCAAGCAGTTATAAGTTGAGTTTCTTTATCAAAATTCCATGCAAGTGAGACAGTGGGAAAATTTTCTGGGTTCTGGTACTTGATGACTTCACAAATAATGTGCCAAAAAAAAGTGGTTCAAATTGATTCTTTTGCTGCATTGGTATCTTCTCATTTGGTAATCTCATGCCCGAAGGAATGTGCTCACTTAGGGAAAGAGAAATTAGGGGGATGTTTGTTTTTATTTCCAAGGCCCACTTTCACTTTTAACACCATTTAAAAATAAAAAATCATCAACTTCTACCCATTTTCACACAAAATATTTCTTATTTTCATTTTCAGTTTCTTTTAAGTCTACTCTAACATCGTATTATGATATCAATCAAATTCAAATTCGAATTGACATAAATACCCACTACTATTTTAAAATTAATAAAATATACATATATTTTAAAAAAATATAAATCACCTAAATTTTCAGCCTTATACCTACTCTAGTCATTATTGTCAAACAAAACATTCAAATACAATCTCATTTTCATTTCCAAAATTATAACTTTTCAATTTTTGAAAATGCTGGAAACAGAAAATGAAAATGAAAACTATCCAAAATGGGCCCATTTTTAAAGAAGTAAAACGATGAGAAATGTGTTTCTAATGTCAATGCCTATGTGAATGTGTTATTTTGGACTGCTGAATTACTTTTCTCTGGCCCTTCCTTTGGACAAGATAAATTTTGATGTCTGGAGGAAGAACCCAACCTCATTTTACCATTGCCAAATTTTCACACTGAGCTTGCATAATTCGAATTGCTAAGTGTAGATTTGGCCTCATTATTGCTTGCTTGTTTCCCACCAATAAGCTGGTACTTCTGATGACATACTGAAAGTGTGGTCTTGCAGTTGGCTTTCTTGTTTATACTTTTTCTACTATTCCTGATTTGGGCTCCCTTCTATCCAGCCATTGTAGCTGTGTCTGTTTGCACATGCTTGATGTTTTGCATCGAGATCATGTGTGGAGAACATTGTTGGGTTTCCGTTTGTCTTATGACACTTTTTCTGTAATTGTTCTTAGAAATTTGCTATTCCTGTTGCTTTGGTTGAGAACAGCGGGAGGTGTAACAAGAATGAAAATGATGAGAAGGTAGATTTCTTTCAACTTCAGTTCTTGCCCTCAGTTTTGTGAGAGTTTCAAACTTCCTTTCAGTTCCTGAGATGACTTTTTCTGGATTGCAGATTCTTCCAACTGGTGCTCCTTGGATTCCTACCTTGGTCCATACCATCACCGATGTCGCCTTAAATGGAAAACGAGGCATTCTTGTCGACAAGAAGTTGATTGAAGGGCCAAATGCTAATGACAGGGGAAAGATACTCATCCCTTTAATCCTAGCATTCCAAGTAAGCTTTCATCAGTTCTACGCTTTCATGGTCCTGTTATGTTTTTAGCTAGGTAGAAGAAATTTTGAGATCCAATCTGATCGCCCTTTTCCCCCTCTCATCACAGTACTTCTTTATCATCAAACCAATTCAGAAGTGGATCAAAGATGATGTTGCTAGGGAGAATAAGCTGTCCTGGGCTTGAAATAACAATCATGAGGATCTTTTTCTGCTTTATTTTGTTATGTTTGTTCATTGTTCTTCGCTTGTTGCCTTTTTGTCAGTCATAGTGGATCTGAGTATCTGTTATTTTAGAGTACATTGTTAACATTAGCGATGCCCGGCTGTAGTATTCATTTGGATTTCCTTATAGAGCTGTCTTTTTGCTCATATTCTTCGATCTCAACCAGTGGAGAGCAACAACTCTGTTGTTGGTCGTGCTTCTTGGCATTTTACTGTTTTTCTGTTTGCCTTTGGATAGCATTACTGCAGGTATACCAAGAAACTTTTGCTAAAACATTCCAGCATCAAATTATTTGGTTTTTGTTTGCTAGTTAAAGAATTTCATGTAGTGCACTTAGGGTTAGTTTGTTTCAAATGATGTAATTATGAATAATAGACAAACAAATGGATATGTTTTAAATTTATCAAGATAAAGTAATATAATTTCATGTTTGGTTGGTAAGATTAACTGAAAAGTAAATTAAAACAAAATATATTATTTTACAATTATAATATTTATTATTTATTTTAATAATTTTTTTACATATTAATCAAGGTTTATTTGGTCCTTGTGAATCTTATCCAACCTAAATAAAATGTATCAAGTCTCTTTCCTCTTGATACATATTTTAACTTAATATAGGGTTTATGACTTATTAAGGGTTCTATATCAAGGCAAATAAACAGTAAATTGGGAGTGATTATGCATTTATTAAGCATAATTAATTGAAGCAAACAAGCTCTTCCTATATGTCATAAAATGATGACAAGAATATGGTGATGTCATAAAGATAAGTGTTGATGTCAATATATGTGATATGGTGATTAAATATATTGTGGTCGCGAGCATGTTAGATTGAATTCCAATGGCAGAGCATGTCATTTTTTCACCTCAATGTAACTCGTTGTACTTTCAGTACTGAAAATAATATTCAGCTTAATCGACCTGTAAATGGTAAACCTAGTGAACGTTGTCAGATTTTAATACATTTACCTACGCAAATGTTAATACACAAATATTGCATATATTTATATTATTAATAAATATCAGGTTTTTTGGGGGTATATTTTTGAATCATATATTTAAAATGTATTTCTTTTTATATTTTAATTTTTATAACTATACTTTATATAGTAATTATCATTTACAATTTATGTGCTCTATATCAAAATAATTAATATTATATACAAAACTAAATGAATATTTATGTTTATTCTAATAGTGTTGGCAAGTTGGGTGGCAACCTATGGTTCCAACCCAATCAATCTAGTTTAGGTTGGGTTTAGTTTAAAGCATTTTGAGCGGATACAACATGATTGAGTTAAACTTAAGTTGAGTTGGATTGATTTTCATTCCGTTTAATTTCAATTAAGTTTTGGGTTGTAAATGGGTTCAAAATAAATTGTAAATGGGTCCAACTTAAAAAATAAATAAATAAATTTTGATTTAATTTCAATGATTATTAATTTATAAATTTATATTTATATCCATTAAAAAAATTTTAAAAGTTTTTATTAACACTAGATTGAGTATTGTCTACTGCTAAAGAAGGGAAGCTTGTAAAATATGAATAAAAAGAATTAAGCCAGGGTGGCATGAATTATTATAACCACCCATCGCATGTGCTAAAACCTTTACAATATATAGTTAATAAAATGAATATTTATTTAGTACAATTTTAGTTTTTTAACGAATATTTATTTTCATATAATATTAATTTTTTAAGTAACATTTGATATTTATTTAATTTTTAGTATAATAACACAAAATAATGATAAGATCGTAATTATATGTAAAGAATATGGGGAATGTAAATGATTGTTACTACATAAATTGCAGTTACAAGTGTTAAATAAAAGAAATTAGAACATTTTAAGTACATCAATAAAAATATACTAAAAAAAATATATGCTTTATTAATAATACAGATAGTTGTCCAATTAAGGTAGTCTGGTTGTACCATGGGAACAAAAGCAGAAGCCAGGATCGCATGCGCCCCTACATTCCATATAACACAACAAAACCCAATTAATTTAAGACTTTGTAATTTGTGTATCTTTTTCTGTGACAGGATTTGCATGAGGAAACTACAAGCTGGTTATCCACGTGTAACTGGAGACTCACTCGAGTATGACACATGCATGTGTATGTATAGTTTATTTTATATTTTCATTATTAATTATTTTATCATATTTTATTATTTATTTGAATTAAATATATAGGTCCATAGTTACTTTTCTAGTCCGCTTCTATATGTGCAAAATGAGGAATACATAAATCAATTACCGCCAAGGGTTTATTTATTCATTGCTTTGGTCTTGTATTCACTTTTCTTATTGGAATTTAATCAAACTGCTTTAGTAGTGAACCTAACATAACAAATAACAATCATATGAGTATATACATACAAGCAAGCCATATTATAATGATAAAAAATTGCATATATTATTACATGATAAACAATCAGAAGATAATTATAACTTAAAATCCCAACCAAACGTGCCCTAGTAGATATAACTAGTTTTACATGCTCCACATATGGCTGGGATTTCCCCTAATGTCATCATGAACAAACAAGTGAAAAGCCAGACGTACCAAAAGCCAAGAAAAATAATAGAGAAGAATGAGCTCGATCGGATCCAAATTTATGCGAAAAACTTCATGACTATTCTCTAGTATTAATTATTAATCATGTATTATGTTAATAACTAGGGTAATGTTTGGCATTATTTTTTTTTGTCTGTTCTGGGAAAAATATTTTCAGGAATGAGTTTGAGGGAATGTAATGTACATTTGTTGTTTTGAAATTTTTTTCTGGCGTAGAGTGATATATTTGGTTTTATTTTAGAAGGGGATCAAGTTGCATGGTAGATATCAAATCAGGATTTCACTATCCGAAAAAAAATATTAGTGGCAAAATAATAAGTGATAATACAAAAAAAATTATTAATAATGTATATTAATAGTTTTTATTTTGTCATAGTAATATTTTTTAAATGATAATAATTTTTGTTTTGTCACAATATAGTTTAGTAACGATAAAAGTCAATATTTTAAATTGTCATCAATGACAATTAATTATATATAGTCCAAGGATTGGCGACTTACCTACTTAGTAACTTTGACATTGGATGTTTCCAAAATAGTCCTATCAAGTCGAGCCAATCCAATAATGGACACTCATTGGCATTTCACCATTCCGTTTCCTTTTAGGGCATATCTGAAAAAGAATCTGGTATATCTTGGTCGTGAATATCTAAATTGGTCATTGCTATTCAAGAATTCTTATTTGGACAATTCATACCATCCATACATAGTGTTTTGATTTAAGATTACAATTCTTCCATGTTTCAAGAGTAACATATTATTTCATGAAGCCGAGGTCCAAAATATGAAAGAAAGAAGTGTTTTCTTAGTTTTTATTGGCTCGGGGTTCTTGATTTTTTTCTTCTATAAAAGGGATTCATTTAATATTTCATTATGGATGAATCAATTAGTAGTGATGCTTCATTATACTGTCTTTTGTCAGATGACTCATAAACCTTACATATAATTGGAATTCTAAATCATTGATATTATTTTTCTCTCTTACTCTCATCCTTTCATTTATCCATGCCTTTCTTTTGTATTTTACTTTAAATTTGGAATTAAAGTTTATTAAAAAAAACTGTCAGTTGCTACAAAGATATGACCGATTTATCATATCTAAATGTTAATAAATTCCAAAATCCATTTCGTCATCCAATAGCAGCAATCGTCTTTTTAATTGGTATTGTAGTTGCTCTTTGGTTGAGTATTGGTGCAATATTATCTATTGGTAAATCCCTAACTTAAGGTCTTTTCTAATTTGATTCGATTGTGAAATAACACTAAGTGTGTATCTAGGGAATTTAAACACTATTTCATTCGTAAAAATCATTAAACTAGAAAAAGAAATTGTCACTTAATATATGTAATTAGTAATGATTTTTATATTATCGCTCACTTTTTTTGTCACTAATTTATTTATTTCTTTATTGTGTCTTTTTTTCTGATAATATGATGACTGTATGATTTTATATTTTTATCTTATGTATGTATAATTGTAATTATATGAAATGATATATATGTAATAATTATATCTACATCTGATAGTGGAAAGATGGATATTTTGGAATGTTTTGATGTCATTTTGATTATTTTGCAGAGAATAAAAAAATTGTGTTTGATTTAGAACGAAAATTTTTAAAATATTTCTTTAAGTAAAACATGGAAAACTACTAAAACCAAATCAAAATCAAACATCTCACGCGAAATACATCTTTTTTTTTTTTTAATATTATTGCAAAATCTAACCGCATTAAATCCTTACATTAATTAAAAAACATATATTTATATCTTTATATCATTTTTAATATCTATATGTATAACTTTTAATAATCATGCCACAACAAAAAATATATATAATTATATAAAAAATTAATATCATGTTACTAATCAAATAAAAATTTGAATAAAGATATAGTCTCCTTGAAAACAAAGCCCAACCTTTCATTTTATATATTTTCAGATCCTACTAAACATTCCAAATAAACCAAACAGAACCTCCACCTCAATGTTTTTCAATGCCTATTAATTTTAAGTCAAAATTCTCTATTTTATTTCATACTTTATTTTTTATTTTATTTTATATGTATTATATATATTAAATATTTTTTATAAAAATAATTAATTAAAAATAAAAAATACTTAATATAAACTCATCAAACTGAAATTAAAAAAATAAAACACAAAATGAAATAAAAATTTCAAAATGATAAATATTTCACCTATAAATACAAATTAATCATCATCTCCTTGAACTTCCACATCCCACCACACACACACAAAACACACTCCTTGAAACTCCCCGAGAGCGATGGGAAAGCCCGCCGCCATCTTCATCCTTTACTCACTATTGACATTATTTCTGGCCGCCGCCGCCTCTACAGCCGCCGCCCCCACCCTCGCCGAAATGACCCAGTCCTACGACCAACGGTTCAAAACCCCCGACCAACAAAAGGCCACCCTCACCAAACTCGAAATCTTCATCCACGCCAACTTCGCAATCTCCAAGGACCAAACTGTTTTCCAGGTGGCCACCGCCGAAATCACCTCCAAATCGCCGTCCAACTTCGGTCAGATCCTCGTCATCGACAACCCGTTGACCACCGGGGTGGATCCCCAGTCGCAGAGCCTGGGCCGGTATCAGGGGATGAATGCCTATTCCGACTTCAGCGAAGCGGCGGCGAACATGAATATGAATATTATCTTCTCCGGTGGGGAGTACGATGGGAGCACGATCAGCATTATGGGGAGACAACCCGTATTTGAGGAGGTGCGGGTCATGTCCATAATTGGTGGTACCGGGTTTTTCCGATTGGCGCAAGGGATAGTGCTGGCGAGCACTCTTTCGAATGATCCTGTTAAGAAAATTAGTACTTACGTATATCGAATGTATGTGGTTACTCCTGCGGTCGGAGTTGTGCAGACGGCGTAGTTGGTTTTGTTTAATGATCTTACTTATGAATAATTAAGGATGTTTTCGTTGTATGGATTTCATGCTTTGATTTTGTTTAATAAACGATTAACTATGGAGTGAAATGAATTTTTGTATCTTTTATTTTATTTTACGTTTCATCTGTTATTTATTTTATAAATATATATTTTATAAAATTAATTAATTAGAGATGAGATCACTTAATAAATATTTATGAAAATTAAAATAAAAAATGCTTTTAACTGGATAATGTAATTTTCTTTCGTTTATTCTAGTACTAAGAGAACACAATGTTAGTGCACGACCAAGAAATCTTTTTTTTTTTTTCCTAATTAAATGGATGTCCGAGAAATCATTTTACCTTAATGTAGCTAGGGTCGGGCAAAACTTATGGAAATTAAAACTTTAGATAGATTAGATTTCTTGAAATCAATATTTTGATCTTGAAAGAATTGATTTTACAAAAATTATTGTCCATCGTCTAACTTTTGAATCAGAACAAAGAGTAGGCTTAGATCCTCTGGTTCAGTTCAATTTTTTCTCCAAATGAAAATTGAAGCTGTCGACGGAGCGAGATTAATGACAAACTTATAAATTAGGCAAGATTAACGGCTTTTCATATATTTGGGAAAACTTTTCTATATATTAGAAAACATAGAGTCAGTAGGTCTTGCTGAAAATTAAGGGATAATAAAATGTCATCTACCCATCAAATAAATATTATGGTGCCAACTTTTAAGGCTTAGCGATACATTAAAATGGACTATCTAATAGTACTTTGTAAATTTTGAGCCAAAAACGACTATGTAATATCATTGTCGTTGGATGCAACAAAATTAAATTGAGTCGAGTTTAAAAAAGTTTTTGAGCTCAACTTCAAACATAATTTTTTGAGTTCGAATTCAATTTGACAAAAATTGGAGCTCAATCCAATTAAATTTAAATTTTCAATTGAGCTTTAAGCTATTGTAAATTCAAGTTCTAATTAAAATTTTTTAATTTAATAAAACAATAAAATTAAAGAGGTGTAACCTAAATTTATAAACTATAACATTCATCAATTTGTCATTATTTCTATAATCTATCTAAAAACACTCATCAAAAATTACAACTCATCATAGTCTTATACACTTGTATATATCAGTAATATAATATATATTGACAAAATGAAAAATACTAAATTCGTGTATTAGCTTGTAAATCACAAACTTAAATACAGATAATTTATAAAAAGTAACGTTTGGATCCGAGCAAAATGTTGAATAAATACCTTTTTGTCAGTACTATATATCTGTGTTTTTCTTCATCTCTCTCTCTCTTTCTTGTTTTAGGATAGCCCAAGTAGATAATTAATGCTGTATGTTACTCAAATGTAGCCCGTGGTGTGCGAGGGCCAATATCCAAATTAAATGTGACAAATGATAGTAATGCAGGATGCGCGAGGATGAGACAGATTCCCCTCTCTTAATTTTTCTTTTCTTTTTTCCTTGAAATTTGTACCCACACAATTTAAGAACCCATTAAATTTGATCCTTTACTTTATATGCGGAATTTATATTATTATGCCAAAAATCATTCGATTCCCCTCAGTCAGCTCAATTTATCAAGAATCATTGTGCAGTTAACATCAAGAAATAATCAAATCTTAATATGGCAACCTGAGTGAGATACGACTTCAAAAAAATTTCTTTTAGTTAATTGTTTGGCAACCCGAGCGAGATACAAATTCAAAAAAAATTCTTCTAGTTAATTGATTGGATTGTTTGAGCTTGAGACCTGAATTTGGAAGATCTTATTGTCCTGAAATCAAATAAGAATCAACTCAAACAAAAATCTTGCAACCCTCAATTTATTATGCAAAACAATGAGATAATGCGTTGGAATTCAAAATTAAATGCGCAAAAGACTATAAAAATACTATGTTGTAAATGTATAATTAACACGAATACATGATTGTCACTTGATAAATTGTTCTCGATTGATATAACTTTTCCTGGATCATTCATATTTCAAAATTAATCCAATGGCTGGAGCAATCGAAATCATAAGTCAATTCGGATTAGTTCAAAATAATCCACTAAAAAAGAACATGAGATCAAAGATTATTGCGAAAAATATTATAAATTCCGGATATTCCCATGCATAGGAACCTTAATTTATCCACCCTCCAAAAATTACAATTTTATTTTAACTAATCATACTTGATATTTCGAGGAATTAAGGACACTAAATTAATTTGAGAACGATGGGGCCTTAGAAGCAAATGTGCCCCTAAAATTGGTGGATGTTTTTGTCATTAATTTCAAAGTTTACAAGCAGCCAATATTCCAAAATATCTTGCCATTAATTGTACTTACTGTATGTACACAGACTTATCCCAGAATGGGCGGAAGTATCGAAGACTACAAAAACTCCTCGCAAACCACGGGTTCAATATTGGACAAAAGTGTCAATTCATTCATGCATCACGATATGTTATGTTACACGCAATGCATGCAAAAATATAAAAAATATAACGTTGAAATAAAATGGAATTTTACAAGATTTTAAAGAAGAGTTACTTTATTACTATTTTAGCAGTGGACAATCCGAAAAGAGATAAATTATTTATATTATAAGCTATCTCGATTTAGATTCTCTATTTTAATTTATGTTTAATTTTTTATTCTATTCTATAAATATATGACATGTGTATTGAATATTTCTTTATAAAAAAAACTGTTCAACATTCAGATATACTCGACATATACGGCAAGTTGAAATAGGAAATGAAACACATAATGAAATAAAATATTCAAAATGATTTAACATCACTTTGATCTTTTATTTTCTATTTTATTTTTTATTTTAATTATTGTATTTACATATATATTAAGTGTATGTTTTTTCAAAGTGTATTCTATCTCTTACTTCAAATGAATTTAACATGTGCTTTTAATAAGGAATAATAATAAAAAAATAATATAAATGAAGAGGACATACTTACAACAAGAATTTGAAATAATTAATAACTAAAATTCTATATATATCACTAATTATTCATAGTAATAATTTAAACATATATACATGCACTGCTGGTGAAAGTGTCAAATAGTACATCAACAAAAATTTACGGCTATACTACTGTGGTGTAAGTCACATGATTAATTAATATTTTTACTTTCAATATATATAAAATTTTCTCGAAAAACATAGACATAAACACACATTGTGTTTTACTAGCCAACACTTGATTTTTTATCACCAACTCTTTATTTGTTAGGCACAGATTAGCTACAATAATATTAATTATTTAAATTCAGCCAACTATACTTATTATATTATCAAAATTAGAAGTTAAATATACACAAAAGAAAGAGAAAGAAAAAGAAAAATGTCTTGTCACTTTCCATTAGTCAAAAAAAACCGCACTTTTTCACCTATAAATAGTCCACTCTGGAACCCCCACAAATCCACCACAAAAAACACCTTGCATTAATAGATAATCAACCACGAGCCGTGGCAAACACACTAACAATGTTCATTCTCTACTCAATGGTGCTGGCGATGCTAGGGCCTTACGCCACCGGCCGCAACATCATCTCCACCCCGGCGGCCCCCACCGCCGCTGCCGCCCAAGACCCCATACCAGCAGAAAAATGGTTCAAAAACTTTGACCTAGCAGAGCAAGAGAAATTCAACAAACTCCATTTCTACATCCACGACTTCGTCAGCGGCCAAAACCAGACAGTCTACAACGTCGCAGAATCCTCAATCACATCGGACTCAGCCTCGTCCTTCGGCCTGGTCCAAGTCGTCGATCACCTGCTCACCGTCGGGTCGGAACTCGATTCGGAAAAAGTGGGTCGGGTCCAGGGCATCCACGTCATGGCCGACTTGCATGAAGCAGCATTAGGCGTGAATTGGAATTTCCTTTTCAATGACGGAAGCACGATTACTGTTTTGGGAAGACTGGTGGCTTTTGCGAAGGAGGGCGAGTTGTCAATCGTCGGCGGCACCGGGAAGTTTCTGATGGCGCGTGGGGTCGCGTTTAAGAGGACTTTGACGATGGATCCGGACACACTTAACAGCATTATGGAGTATACTATGTATGTTTATTCTTCGAACCCAGCTGGACTTTTTACAGTGTAATAGTGTCGTGTAATGTTTTTGGAATAATGGGTCTTGTCCTCGCTTAGCTAGGCCTCGGCCAGGCCAAGGTTTCGATAATTAAGAGTTCAAGTTAGTTTATTTGATGTATAATTTCATGCTTTCGGTTTGTAACTTATGTTTATTTAATAAGCTGTTGAAATAATAGTGTTTCTTGTTTTGTATTAATTGTCTTATTGTGAGGTTGAGTTTGGTGATTAAATCTTCAAATTAATGAGTTTTATTTAAATGATAATGCGTGATCTTTTGAAGTTTGATATCTTGGTATGAGGAGTACAGATACATCCCAAATATATATAATCTGCAAATAAATGTTTATTTAAAAAAATACTTAATAAATTTATCTTCCATTTGAAATTGAAAATAAAAACACTAATTAAAACTAGTAGAAGATTTGAACCACTGTCAAATTGAGTACCACATACAATTAGCGTTCCCAGTACATGTGGAAAAGGACAATCAATGTGCGCCACAAGCTCAAAGCTGCTCATCATGAAATTATGATGGTAGTCTTTTGCGTTAAGTAATGAATACTTTAAGTTGGAAGGAAAAGATATTAAGTAACAAGGGATGGTCTAAAATTAAGTACCCACTAATAGTTGTTTAATATTAGGTATATTATCTACGAGACTATCTGCTAGTACTTGTTTATATGCTACTTATTGAAT